>JARQOD010004336.1:0-55809 GCA_033576555.1 Oophaga sylvatica | reverse complement strand
AAAAAGGGGTTTATTTAAAAAGCCCCCGAATTTTTTTTGGGAATTTAAAGGCCTTAAAACCCAAAAAAAAATTTTAGGTTGGGGGGGGGGCCTTTGGTTCAAGTTAAGTTTTCAAAAAACATTTTTTAAAAAGGGCCCCAAAAAAGCCCCGTAGAAACCCTTTTTCTCCAAAAAAACTAAAAAATTTAATACATTCGGGGGGGATCACCTAAGTACCCAAATTTTTAAAAAAAAAGGACCCCTTTGGGGTGGGGTGACCGAAAATTTTTTGCCACCAGGCCCAAAGGGGGGGAAACCTGAAAGTTCAAAAAAGGGGAAAAATTTTTTCAAGCATGATTTGGGAAAACTTCTCCGAAAGGGGAAACGGGTTTTTCCCGGGAAATTTCCCCCCCCCCCCAAAAATGAGAAAAATTTAAAAAAACCCAAAAATTTCCGGTGACTCCCTTAAGCCAAAGGCCTCTGAAAAGGGGCCACGCCCCGGTTAGGGCCTTCAAGCCCCTCACAGTTCCAATGGGACATAACCCCAACGGAATTCCAAAAACCCCCTGCATTCTTCTCCTCAACCCCCCAAAGGGGGGGGGGTAAAAGGCCCTTGAGATTTTTTTTCCCCCTTTCGTTTGGACGCCCCCCCCCCTTTTCGTCTCCCCCAAAGATGAAAAAGGAAAAACCCTGGGGGGGGTTTTTAACTTTCGGAAAGGGGAAAAATTTTAAAAAATTAATTTTTTAAAAAATTTTTAAAAAAAATAAAAAAATAAAAAAAAAATAAAAAAAAAAAAATTTTTAAATTTTCTTTAATTTAGTCCCTTTCAAAAACTAAAACTTTTTAAAATCCTTTTTGGGTAAAAAAAATGGTTTTCCACGAAGGAGAAAAAAAACCCCCCCCAAAAAATGAAAAACTCCGCCCCTTTTTCCGAACCCCCAAAAACCCCATTTTTTTGGTTAAACTGGAGGGGGACTTATAATAAACTGGGGGTTTTTTGGGAAAAAATTTTGGGGGGTTAAAAAAAGGGAAAAAAAAAATCCGCCGGCCCGACAAAACCGTAACGGGGAAAATTAAAAAAGGGTGACCCCCGGGGAAATTTTTACCAGGGGGCCCAAGAAAAAATTTCGAAAAAAACGCAAAATTTAAAGTATCGGTTAGCGTTCCCAAAAAAAAGCCCCGGAAAAGGGATAACCGGGGAAAACAAAAAATTTTTCCCATTAAAAATGGTTTGGCCTTTCCCTTTTTAAAGACGTTTAAAATGGCCCAAAATGAACGATGGAGAAAAGGGGGGGGGCCCCTGTTTAATCAAAACCTACGAAAAGGGAAAAGGGGTTTTTTTCCCCCCCCTTTTGATGGGGGCCCCTTTTTTTTGGTAAAAAACGGAAAAAAAAAGGGAAAGAGAAAAAAAAAAAAAAAAACCCCCCAAAAATTTACCCCCAACCCCCATTTTTTTTTATTTTTTTTATTCCTTAGAACCCGGGCAAAAATTTCCCTTAAAAATTTTTAAAATCACAACCGGCCTCCCCCCCCCTTTTTCCTTAAAAATTTTTAATTTCATTTTTTTCCCCCCCCAAAAAATTTTTCATAATAAATAAATTAAAAAAACCCCCCAAACACCCCCCCTAAAAATTAAAAAACTAAGGTTTCCCATACATCTTTTTCTCCCCCCCACTCTTTTCAAGGCCATTAAAAATTCCCCCCCCTTGGGGGTTAATATTAGGGGAAACCCCCTTTCAAATAAATTAATGGGGCCCCCCAAAATATTTTCTCTCTTCCAAAAAAGGGGTTTATCATATGCCTTCAAAAAATATTTAATGCCTCTTTTTTAAAATTTTTTTAAAATTTTATTAAACCCCCCCAACCCCCCCTTTTTAAATGGGGAAAAAAAAAATTTAACCAAAAAAAATTTTCAATTGTTTTTTTTTTTTAATTCCCCTCGGGCCGCCCCCCCTCCAACTCTTCCCCTCCCAAAAGGCCCTCAACAGGACCTTAATCCCCGAAAAAGGGGCCCCTCCATTAACCCCCCCCTTAACCCCCGGGGCCAAAAATAACGGAATACAACCCATTTTAAAAGGGGGGTTTTCAAATTGGGGGCACTCCTTTCATTCACATCCGGGTCACCGGGGGGAAAGGGATACCTTCCCCATAATAAAAAATTGTCCGGTTAACCCAATGGGGGACATATCTTCAAAATAAAAGCCCCAAAATGGCCCCAACTTTTCAAAAAAACCGGTTTCCATTTTAAAACCTTTTCCCCCCCCTTTTTTAAAATTTTTTTTTTTTCCCCCCCCCCCCCCCTTTTAAATTTTTTCCCAAAAAACACCTCCCCTTTAAAAAGGGGGCCCCCCCGGTTCCATAAAATCTCCCCCCTGCCCCCCCTGCCCAACCGGGGGGCCCCCCAAAAAAAAAGCCCCCCTTTCGAATTGCAACCCCTAGGGACAGGTTAGGCCAACAAACAACCACACCCCCGATTTTAAAAACCCACCCCCCCCTCTTTTTCACCCTCGGAACTTTTAAAGGGGGGGGAAATATTTTTTTGGGCCCGGTTTTTGGACCCCCCCAGTCCACCGGGGAAAAATTTTATTTTTGGGGCGTTTGCCAAAAAATCCCCAAATCGGGGGGGGGAAACGGGTTTAAAAGGGGCTCCCTCGGTTTGAGGAGGGAAACGAAAGGATTTGGCACAGTAGAGGAATTAGGAAATTTTCAGTTTGTAAGGGGCCCGGGTTGATTTGTTCAAACTTAAAAGGGCCAAGGGAAAGGGGCCCCCCAAATTTTGTACGAGGGGAACTTTCAAACGGATGAAATTGGGGAGAGCCAAAACCTTTTTCCCCGGGACGAAAATGGGCCTCCAAACGTCTTTTGTCCGCATGCTTTTTAATAGGGGAGGTTTTCCCCCAAGAGCCCGGTTTCTCCCAAATTTTCCCCGAGAAATTTCTTAGAAAAAGGTTTTCGCCCCTCCCGGCCCTAAGACAATCCAGATAGGAAGGGGGAATTCCGGGTTTTGGAGCCCCAAACACAATCTGAAAGGGGAGATTTTCCCCAAAAAGATTTCACTTACTTGGTTGTTGTAGGAGAAATTCCGCCCAGGGCAGTAATTTTTTACCCCAATTTTTGTGGTGTTGATGAAGTGGGGCAGGGAAACCAGCCAGGATTTGATTTTCCTCTCCACTTGCCCATTAGACGGGGTGGTTTGGGAGGAAAAAAAAATTAAATTCAATTTTTTCCCCATTTTACGATCCTTCCAAACTTGAGGTTAACCCTGGGGGGGAAAGGGGGAAGGGAAAACCCTGTAGGGGGAGAGGGGAGAATGGGCGGCCAGGGGAAACAAACAGGGGACCGAAAAGGGAAAAAAATGGGAAAACCCCAAAACCCCCATCCCGGAAAAGGAAAAAAGGGGAGGTCCGGTAAAAGCGATGCCCCAAAGGGGAGGGAAAATTAAAAAAGGGGAGCCCCCCCGGGGTGGTTTCATTTTTTGGGGAAATAAGGGACTGCCCTTTTTGGTTTTTCCCTTCCCTGGGACGTTTTTGGGGTTTTTTTTCCCCTGGCCCCGGAGTCCGGGGCTAACGGGGGGGCCCAGATTGGGCAGGGTTTAAGCGGGGAGAGCCCCCTTCCCCCCACCCCCCGGGGGGGGGGGGCCCCCTTCCAATTTCCTCCCCGTCTGCTGCCGCAGTCGGGTTCCAGGGGGGGGCCCCCCCCAGGGGGGGAAACCCCTTTTAACGGGGGAAAAGGGGGGGGGCCCCAGGAAATTTTTTCCCCCCCTTTTCCCCCCCCCCCTTTTCCCCTGTTTGTGGCTTTTTTTTGGTTTTTTGTGGTGAGGGGGTTTTTAAGGTTTTTTTTGGTGTTTTTTAGGTTCTGGGGGGGCTTTTTTTTGGGGGGAAAGGGGAAAAAGGGGGGCCTTTTGGAAAAGGGGGATTTGAGGGGAAAGGTGATGGGGGCCATAATTTTGGGCTTTTTTTGGGGGGGTGATGGGGGCTTTGCTGTTTTGGGGGCTTTTTGGGATATGGGGGTGAGAAATGGCGAGGGAATTAAATTTTTGTGGGGTGAGGGGGGCAATTTTGTTTTGGGGGGAAAATTGGGGGGGGGCTTGCGGGAAAGGGGGAAGGCTTTGGGGGTTGATGGGGGATGTGATAATGGGCAGGCTTTGGCGGGATAATGGGAAAGGGAAATTGATGATGGGGAGATTTTTGAGGGGGGAGGAGATGATGTGGGGGGCAGGCATTGATGTTAATGGGGGGCCCCAAATGTTGATGAGGGGGGAGGCAATGATGATGATAAGGGTGGGGGTTGGCTTTTCCATACTGAAAAATATGGGGGTATGGGCCCGAAAAATGGTTTGTTTTTAAAATTCGATTCCAAATTTTCCGATTTTTTGTCATATGGGGGAAAACAAATCGGGTATGTCACTGTCAGGTCAGTGTCCGTCGGTGGGTTTGTCAGGAGTCGCGGCACTTCCCTGGCAAAAGATCCCCGGGCGGTCACGCCCCTGGAATGCTTGCCCCCCCCCCGGCCAATTTCCCCTTCCCAAAGGCGGTCACATGCAGATCTCGCGATAACTGCAGTGATGCTGGGTTTTCGCGGTCTTTAAAGCAGCCCCGTTGACTTTACCCCCGGGAAAAGGGGGCAGGTAATAAGCTGTGCTGCCCCGGGATTTTCAGGCTCTCCCTGTCTTTGCGATGTAGCGGTTGGATCGTGGGGGGCACTCTTTTACTAGGGGTTGCGTGGGACAGGGGGTTTTATACTGTTGGTTTGTTTTTTTTTTTTTTTTACAGGGATCGATGGGGGTGCGGGAAAATGAGAGTATAATAAAAAAAAATGAAAAACGTGGGTTTTTTCTTTATTTTCATTAAAATACTTTTTTTCCCCCTTTCTGTGTTTTTTTTTTTCACATTTAATAACTTTGGGATTTTTAATGGTTCCCCGGGGTCCCCCTTATTGGCCCCCCTTCCCTTATTTTAAACCCGGGTTATTTTAAACCCTTTTCAAACAACGGTTTACATTTACCCCTTATTTCCCCGCTTTTCCAAAACCCCTTTAGGGGGAAGTGGGAAGAGCCGGGGGTAAAGTGCCCCCAATTGGACATCTTTTGAGGGGCAAATGTGGGGGTTTTCTGTAGCCTGGGGGATTATAGGCTTTGAGGGCCAAAATCCATGGGTTGACCCCGTTTTTTAATTTCCCGGGCCCCAGCAGTCTGCAATTTTTTTTGGGTGGTTAACAAAAAAAAGGGGGGGCCCATAAGCCGTTTTTTTTTCGAGGGATCCCCCCATTTTTTGTTAAAACCCGCCTGCTAAGGAGAATGCTGTGGCCCCCCGGTATTATCCGGCTGGTGGTCAAAGGATTTTGGGGTCCTTTTCCAGCCCTTTAAAAAAACCCCGGGGCCCCGGGGGTCTGCTTAAATTTGGGTGGGTTTAAAAAAAAAAAGGGGGGAACCCCCCCGGGCCAAATTTTTTTGAGGGGGTCCCCCTTTTTTTTTTAAACAGGGCCAAAATATGCAGATGCTGTGGCCTGGTATTATAAAGGGTGGCAAAGGGCCCTGGATCTTGGCTCCTTTAAAAGCCTGGGAAAAATCCCCCCCTTGCGGTTTTTCTTCATCTGGCTGGTTTAACCCAAAAAAGGGGGAACCCCAAAATTTTTTTTGGGGCCCATTTTTTTAACAGAAAAAGGGAAAAATTTGGGCTAAAAACAGGCCCCCGGCCCTATTTCCCCCTCAAAAAAACCAGGTGCTTTTTTAAAAAAGGGGCAAAATGGGGGCCCCCCCCCATTTTTTTTTTCAAGGGAACCCCATTTTTTTAATCGCCCTTGGTCCTAATGTTACCGGGCTGCCAAAGGAAAGCCGGGAAAGCATCCCTTAACCCCCTTTAAGGGCCCGTCTCACTAGCGATTCGCAAGAGTCGTGCGAGTCCTATTTTTGTGACGCAGCAGCGGCTAAAACCAGATATCGCTGTGTGTGACATTCACGACGATCAGCCCCCCCCCCGGGGTACGTGTGTGCGAAATGCCCAGGCCCTTTTTTTTGACGTGGTTTCCCCTGACAGGCCCCATCGGCGTGTAAGGCGGGGGACCAGCGATCCCGGAAACCCAAAGGTCACAGGGGGTTTTTCCCAGGCCCCGGGGGGCGGCCTGAAACCCCCCCGCTGTGTACCTTGGTTACCAGCGGATCGCTGGTCTCCGCCTGTCACAGCCCGATGGTGCCTGTCAGGGGAAAGCGACAAAAAAAGGCCCCTGACTTTCTGCGACGTCACGTACCCGGCAGGGGGGCTATCGTCGCGAATGTCACCCCCGCGAACGCGGGGGGCTCGTTCTCGTCACAAAATATATCCCCCGGGCATCCGGTAGCGATATCGCTTTTGAGCGGGCCCCCTTAAGGATTTTTTGAGGGGTTTCCCCAATCCTTAGCCCCCGTTTGGCACTCGACGCAGAGGGGTTTCAAGGGCCCCTGAAAAAAAATGGGTGGGTCCTTTTTTTTTTGGGGCACCCAGCCTTTACTTCCGTCAGGGCAGGAGGGAACTCATTTTTGGGGGTTTACTGGGGTCGATTGTGGGGTCCCCCAGTTTAAACCCTTTTCTAAAGGGAAACCGTGGGCCTGATTCAGGGAAGGGAAATTTTGCTTTTTTTTTTTATTTTTATTACGGAAAGGGTTTTTGCAGTAAAAATAAAAAGTTGGTAAAAAAACCATGTGTCTTTTTTATTAAAATTTTTTTAAATTTAAAGTGTGTGTGTTTTATTTTTCCCCCCTCCCCAATAGGATTAAAATTGATAGTTGTCTAATTGCACCCTCTAATTTTTAAAACCTGGTTTAAGGGGTCCCTTTCAAACCCAAGGGGGTTTATAACCCCATATTCCCCTTTCGCCCCGCACTGGGCAATGGGAATAGACGGGCAAATTTGCCAGAAAAGGGGAATTTTTAATTATGATTTGTTTTCCGGGGGGTGTCGGGGGGCAGTGTTAGTCCCCGGGGGGGGGGGAAAAAATTAATGGCCCCTCCCCCGGGGCTTTTAAATTATCCCCCCCAATAAATGGCTTTGTTGTTGGTTTGGGGAAAATAGGGGGGGCCCCACGCATTTTTTTCGCAATTTTACACCTCTTTTATACCCTTTTCCCCGTATTGAATTTGTAAACAAAATAAATTTTTTTTAATTTTTATATTTGTGGGTTTTCCCTTTTTCTACATATTTAAAAAAGCCGCAAATTTAAAAATTGCCGGTTTTGTAAAAAATGCAAAACCAGCATGGAAAGGGACATTGGGTTTGTACATAGGGTTAAAAAATGTTTTTTCATGTTCCTTTGCTATCTAATTTGCAAAAACCCAATTAAATAAAAATTTGTGGCAAAATTTCCCGGTGGGGGGTTAAATTTAAAAGGGGTTAAATTGAGAAAAAAAGCCCTTTTTTTTTTAAAAACAAAAATTTACACCTTTAATTTAACCCCCTTACAGGTGTAAAATTTTTGCCCCTAGTCTGTTTTAATTGTTTGTGAAAATCAGTTAGCAAACGGCCCATGAAAAGCCCCAGGGTTTAAACCCCTTGTACAAAAAAGTGTCATTTTTTTCCCCCCGGGGTTTTGTCTTTTATTTAAACCCGGGGCTTTCCCCCGGCATTGAATAAGAGTATTTTTTTTACTTTGTGAAGGGTTTAAACTTTACATATATGTATAAATTTTATTTTTTAAAAATTGACATGTAAATTTATTATATTATATATGTATGCTTTGGGGTGAAAATTTAGGTTTTAAAAAGGAAAAGAAGGGGGTTTTTTTAGTTGCGATATTTTGTTCCATGCTTACAGGGACTTCCGGTATCGGTTTGGGTTTTCCCCGTTTTTTTAGTGATATCGGCGATACCATTCCGATTCAATACTTTAGGATATCGGAAAGTATCGCTAAACTTTTTTAAGGAGGAAATCATGAGGGTTTAATGGGGGAGTCTTTCCCGGGCCCTTTCCTGACCCGTAACAGTGCAGACGCGTGAGCGAGGAGAGCCCCAATTTTTGTATGGAGCATTATATGGGACCCGTATCCTGTATGGAGATTTTTGGGGCCCGGGACCCGGGTTTGGAGAATTATTTTGGGGGCCCAAGATTAAATTTTATGGGCTTTATTTTGGGTCCAGTATTCTGTATGGGTTTATATTTTTGGGGGTGCATCCTGCAGGGGGGTTTTATATGGGTGATGGGGGGGAGACTGTGGTGCCCTTTAATTTGTATGGAGGACTGTACTTTTTCCGTCTGTTTCGGCGCTGTGAGGTTTTGGGCGGTTTTTGAGCTATTGTACAATTTACAATAGAATCACTCATGTAATGGAAGAAGTGAAGTATTTGGAAATTTTTATGTACCTTTTTTCCCTCTGCTGTTTGTGAAATCATGAATCGTGGGTCGGGTTTTAAAAGGGGGCCCCATGAGGCTCTTTCGCCCGGGGCCCAAAAAAACCTGGACCCGGGCCCTGCCAGTAGAAAAACGGGGATGAGTTGCTGATTTTTTCTGACCAGCAGGGGCCACCCAACTTAAAAGAAGTCCCCCCCCCCCCGCAAAACCCACGATTCCCACAGAAGGGACACGAGGTTTTCCCCTTTTAAAAGGGGGCAAGATCATTTTGGGGGCCCCAACCCAGAGATTACCCCTTTGGTTTCATTAATTTGCTCCCCGGTTCTTCCCCCCGTTCGGAGGAAAAAAGGGGCTCTGGAGGTGGTATGCCTTGATGTTTGTCAGCTGGAGGGAAATGAAGTAAAAAAAATTAAAACCCGGGAAAAAAACAGTGCCCAAGGGGCCCTGAGGGGGATTCACCCTTAAAAGGGGTTTGGTGTTTAGGCAAGGTTTTTTGGTCGGTGAATTGCCCCCCCCCTTCCCTGGTGATGAGTCCCCAGGAAGATGTCTCATTTTGCAGACCCAAATTTTGATGGCCAACAGTTTTTGGGGGGCGATCCCGGGCCCGAGTATTTCCCTTTTCTGCGGAAAAAAAAAACCTTGGGAAAAAAAAAAAACCTCACAAGATCATCCGCCGGTAGACGCCCTTCTGGGTGGGGAACTTTCTCCTGAAATATGGAAAGGGGCGTCAAAAAACAAGAAAATTTTTCTTTTCGAAATTTGGACGATGGAGAAAAAGGGTGCGGGAAGCGAAGGCTTTTTTGGGGAGAAACAAAGGCCTCTTCTGCCTTTTGGGGGAAACCCTTCCTTAGAGTTTAAACCTTTCCGGGATTAAAGGGTGTGATAGGGGCCAAATGGGTTGAAAAGTTTGGGGAAAGAATTGCCGGTTTTAATTTTGGGGAAACCCCAGGCCCCCCTTGAAAAGGCCTTTAGCCCAGGGGGACAGGGCAAGTTGAGAACTGCAGACAACTTCTCCCCAGTCCCTCTTTAAAACCTGGGGAAGTTCAAGGGACCCAAGGGAAAAGGCCCAAAGGAAAAAACTGCTCAAAGAGGGGATTTCTCATATTTGGCATATAGCCTGGTTTTCTTCGGGCTTTGTAAGACCAGGCGTACTTTCCCCCCGGTGTGAAAACCAAGTCTGCAGGGAAAATAAAAATTTCGCTAGGTTTGACCACGACACAAGTATAGAGCCCCCGGCCCTGAAAAAATTTTCCCCTTAACAAAATTCCTGAAAAAAGCCGGTGCCCCCTTTTCTTAGGCCCCCCCATGGCCCCCCTTTCCAAAGGTTTTTATTTGTGGCCCTACCCGGGGGTTGAAGGAGTTTTCCATTGTTCCCCCTTGACTCCCGGGTTTTTGGGTTTTATGTAAGGTTTTTGTCTTTTTGACATGTTCCCTTTAAACTCAGTTTTTCCGGGCTGCCATTTTTCTTTCTGTCTTTCTGCAGCTCTTTCCCCCCGGTTTTTATGGAGTTTCCGTTTTCATGTTCCCCCCTGACTTTCCCCCCTTTCTTTTTAAGCGCTCAGTCCGGGAAAAATCCCCCGCCCCCCGAATCCCGCCCCCCAGTAAGTCGTGATTACTCCCGGAAACCTTGGGGCTTGTACCCCGCTATTCCCTATGGGAAACCCTTTGGAAAAACTTTTGAAAATTGGAAACCTGCGTTTGGTGAATCCATGTTTGCAGAAAGGGGAAATTTCGGTTCAGAGAAAAAAGATTTTGAACTGCTTTTGGGATTTTTGTAGTGGTTTGAGTTTCTCTGGCCTGCTGGGGTCTCCTGTTGGGTTCCCGCCAAAATGTGGGGAAATTTTCAGCATGTTGTATTTAAGTAAAACAATTTTAAATTTTTTTCAAACCCCCCTTTTCTTGGGGTTTTTCCCCGCACCCAAGACAAAACGGGTATAGGAAACCCGTACACTATACTTTAAAAGATTAGGGGCCCAAGGGTTTTGGGTCTGCTGGGGGCTGGGAAAAACCGTGTCTGCTGTGACTGTGGATTTCAGATGTCCCTTTTAAAAACTTATTTTGATGACAGTGGTTGTGACTTTTCACAACCCTTTTCCCGGTGGAGCGAATTTCCCCTTAAAATTTTACTTGGAGGGTTACCCCAGGTTAAAAAAAATATTGTTTTTTTTTTTTTTCCTTCCTCTTCCCCCCCCCTTTCCCCGCCCCCTCCCCGCCCTTTAAAAAATATGGAAAATGGGGCCCCTTTAAAAGGGAAATTTGTGGAAAGGGTGATACAAACATTTCAGATTTTTACGGACTTTAAAAAACCCGTTTGGGAAGCCCACGGTCCCCACTAATTTATAATTTTTTCAAGTATTTGGGGCGACTCCCCCGGAATTTCGAAAAAGGTTGGGTCTGAGCAGGGCCCGGGGAAGGGGGGGCCCGCGGGGGCCCCATCCGGGCCCGCCGGGGTGTCAGTGACCGGCCCGCCCGGGGGCGCCCCCCGGGAAATTCAGGGCCCCGGCATCAAATGGAAAATACTTACCTTTCCCGTGCCTCCGCTGCGAAGTTCCCGGGGTTTTCCCGGGCTTCCTCTCACGCCGGCCGCTGAAAAGGGTTTCATTTAGCGGGGCTGTGTCAGGAGGGCGGGGGCGCTGGACAGGTAAAACGTGTCTCGTGTGTGTTTTGTGGCTATGTGTGCGGTGCTTTGGGGTGTGTGTGTGGGGGTGTGTGTATATTTAAAGTCCCCCGGGGAAGGTGCCCCTTTGTGCTGGCTGTGGGTGATGGGTGGGCAAAGGGTTTTCTGATAATGGGGAAGGCTTGATGATTTATGGGGAAGGTTTGTTTATAATGGGAGGCATTTTGGGGTAATGGGGGAGGGATTTGGGTTGGTAAAGGGGAGGCATTGATGATGGGGAGAAGATGTTTATGGGGCAGGCATTGCTGATTAAAAGGGGGGCATTGTTTTATGATGGGGAGAGGGTGATAAGGGGGTATTGAGGTTTAAAGGGGAGGGATTGGGTTTATGATGGGGAGAAAATGATGATTAAAGGGGAGGTATTGTTTATAATGGGCGGATTGATGATGGGGGGAAGAGGGTGATGATGATGATGGGCAGGGATTGATGATGTTTGGGGGGAGTTTTTGATAATGGGGGGGGGTTTTTTTAAAGGGGAGGCTTTTTAAATAGATGGGGGTTTGCAATAAAATTTTTAAATGGGGGGAAAGTAAAATTTTTTGAAAGGGTAGGCGTTTATTTTTTTGGAATGGGGGGTTTTATTTTTGGGGGCAAAAATGATTGTGGGGGCGGAATTATAAATTGGGGGGGAAAAAGAAGGGGGCTTTTTGAGGGGGGATTGATGGGGGAAAGTTTGGATGTTTGGGGAATTTATTTGGGGAAAGATTTTTGGGGGATTTTTATTCCCCTTTTGATGATGGGGTAAAAAAGGGGGCGGAGGATAATGGGGGGCTTGGATAAGGGGGAAAAAGGGTTTGGGCCTTTTAAAATAGGCATTTTTGGGGGGTGGTAATTCAAAAAGGGGGAGGATTTGGGGGGGAAAAGAAAAAAGGGGGTTTTTGATTTTTTGGGGAATTTTTTTGGGGGAAAAAAAGGGAGGGAAGGGAAAGATGAAGGGGGGGAAAAAGGGTAATTTGGGCTTTATTGATTTTTGGGGGCAGTAAAAGGGGGGGAAATGTGATTTGGGGGTTTGATGGGGGGGAAAAATTGTTTGGGGGTATTGATAAAAGGGGCGGATATGTGGGGGAAATAGTTGGGGGGGTTTTTTGGGGGGAAAAGGGTTATAATCGTTTTAAATTTTTGGGGTTGATGGGGAAAAAAAAAAAAGGGGGGGGGGGGGGGGGGGGGGGGGGGGGGCCAAAAAAAGGGGGGGAAAAAAAAAAGATGGGGAAAAAATTGGGGTTTTTTCAAAAATTTTTAAAAATTCAGTATTGGGACCCCAAACCCCCTGCCTGATTTTAAAACATATTTCAAGCAGCAACTTTTGTCCCGGCTTCTCGACTGCGAATTAATTTCCAAATAAGAAAAATGTGATGCTTGGAGCAGAAGTATTATCGCCGTTGCCTTTGCATTAATTACCTTGGATAATACAACAGAGCACTAAAGGGTATGCCAACAAAGCAAGAGTAGCTAACGAGATCGCTAAAAAAACGTCACTATTTAGCGATCTCGTTAGTGACGCTATTGTGTGTGGCAATGTAGCAACGACGGAGGCCCCAGCTGTGATCTCGCTGATCGTTTCACTAGAGTGTCTGACCGAATTGTGTTAAGTCGTACTTGATAAATGGCCTGATAATTGCCCGAAACGTCATGTATTATGGAGTGGCTGAATTAATAGTTGTTTGTTATACTTCTACCTGGATTGGATGCTGTTTCCATAATTTTCCGTTGGACTTTGTTTTCGTTTGATCCCCCGAACGCCTGAACGTGCATACTTGATTAACTCTCCGAGTGCTGTCAGCTGCTTGAATATTTGCGTAATTTTATCGTTGGCGTCCCGCCTGTGAGCATATATCGCGGAGTGTGGGCACATTATGTGAACGATGTGCGACCTCTTTGACAGACGGAAAAAAAAAAAAAAAAAACAGAAGTCGCGGCAACAGCCTGGACTCTGTTTTCTTTCGTCAACGCCCTTCAGCTCCGTTTGTGACCACAAATCACCTTCAGCTAATATAACTGCGATCTCCTATCCAATGTTCCCATAGCACTTTATGGGTCTCTTTGTACTAGCAATTGGTTGCGTAGATATAGTATCACGGGGGGTGACGGGAGTGTTTGCGATACGCTGTTGGTGGATGCTGTTGGGGGTGTTGCGGATACGTATGAGTAGCTAGACTAAAGCACTTAACCATTTTTGTAGTGTGGGTTCTTAGAATATTTTTTTGTTTTTCACATCACACACACACACACACACACACAGTGTCAGTGAGAGATGAGTGAGATGGGTGTTGGTTGAGCAGTTTGGTGTTTATTATATGGGGATTTTTAGTGGGGTGGTGTTTAGTACGTGGGTTAGTGTGTTAGTGGAAGTGTAGGGTGATACGTGGTGTGATATGAAATAAGGGTGTAGTATTAAAGTTGTTTTATAGTGTGTTTTCATGATATTTTGTTAGTTGTGGGATTTGGTTTTTTGTGGTTGTAAGTGTAGTTGAGGCGGCAGGGGGTAGGGTATATGTTGGTTGAGGTGTGTCGCGAGACGCGAGGGTGTGTGTAGGTTTGTTATAATATTATCACTCAGAGTGGTGAAGTTAGTTTAATGTGATAGGGTGAGTAGTTGATATTGTGAAAATTATGATAGATTGTGTAATTGTATATGAGATTGAATTGTATAAAAATAATTAGTGAGGGAGTTGCAGGAGAAGAATCCGCAGGATTTCCGGAATTATCTACGGATGTCGGAGGATTCATTCAAGCTCCTATTGGAAAGCTGTGAGGCCACTCATTGAACGGCAGGATACCCGGATGCGTGCAGCTATTTCAGCAGAGGAACGTTTGGCAGTAACGCTGCGATTTGTGGCAACCGGATGTTCAATGAAGGATTTGCAATATTCTGCTGCAATTTCTCGGTCGCTGCTTGGAGAACTAATTCCGGAGACATGCAACGCCATCGTCCGCAGTTTACGGAGCTACATGCCTTTTCCCAAATCAGTGGCAGAATGGCAAATTATTGCCTCTGATTTTGAACGGATTTGGCAGTTCCCAAACTGTGGTGGTGCCTTGGATGGCAAACATGTGCGGATCACGCAACCAGCCAACAGCGGATCCTTTTTTCATAATTACAAGGGCTACTTCAGCGTGATCCTCATGGCCCTTGTTAATGCTAATTATGAATTTATTGACGTTGATGTTGGCATGAACGGAAGGGTTTCTGACGGTGGCGTTTTGGAGCACACAAATTTTGGACAATGGTTTGTTTAATGATAAACTTAACTTGCCAACCAACATGGACACCACCGCCAACCTAAACTTTGTTTTTGTGGGTGATGAAGCCTTCCCCCTTCATGAGCATCTTGTTAAACCGTATCCACAAAAGACTTTGACAGGGGAAAGGCGGATTTTTAACTACAGACTGTCTAGGGCACGGCGCGTAGTGGAGAATGCCTTCGGCATAATGGCCAACCGCTTCAGGGTTTTCCACACTCCAATCAACATGAAGCTGGAATCCATAGACTCTGTGGTGTTGGCCTGTTGTGTGCTGCACAATTTTCTACGCAAACGCGATGCTGGTACTTACAGTCTGCCAGGCTTCATGGACTCGGACAGCAATGGTGACGTGGTGCTTGGAGAATGGCGTGACAATGATCCCGCTATTGCAGGCCTTCAACCTGTCAATCAAGGCAGGAGCAAGGACAATGCGAAGGCCGGCCGAGACAAGTACTGCCATTACTTAATGGGCATGGTGCAGTGAGTTGGCAGCATCAGGTCTAGTTTGATTTTTATAATGTTTGACTTTACCCTTTTTTTAACAATGTTTTTATAATAAAATATTTTTATTTTAAAAATGCATTTGTGTTTTTTTTCAATTATTTTACCTATATGGGAGAAGGGCTAATGATGGGTGAGATGTGGGGAGGGAGTAATGGGGATGGCTAGAGACATGTTACCAGCAGCTGCAGTTTTTAAAATCTTTTCAAAGGCTTTTTTGTTGTCTATTTTTTGTTTTACATTGTATCTACTTGTGACACACGTGGTCATGGGAGTACCAGCAGTCATAGGAGTTAATTGTTAAAAAAATAAAGAAAAAAGTTTCAAATATTTTCAATTATTTTAAGGGCCTATGGTCTCACTAGCGTTCAAACATTATAATTATATATAACAGATAATACACCACAGCTGCATATATAAAGTTTAAATATGTAATATATATATTATAGTCATATATGAAAGGTTAAAAAACTGTTATAAATATATTTGAAAATTCTTGTGAGGTAAAGGTCAACATTCACCAGGGAATCACAGCTATTCACAGATAAGATACGTCATTATGATCGCAATGTGACTACTCACACACTGCAGCTACACAGATATGCAAACAGATATGCAAAGAGCCATTGTGATTGCAAAGGTGAGGATTATCGAGCCCCAACCATACAGATAAGCGACGTCATTATGATCGCAATGTGACTACTCACACACTGCAGCTACACATATGCATACAGATATGCAAAAAGCTATTGTGATTTGCAAGGTGATTCGCGAGCCCCAGCCATAAAGAAATGCGACGTCATTGTGATCGCAATGTGACTACTCACACACTGCAGCTACACAGATATGCAAACAGATATGCAAAAAGCTATTGTGATTTGCAAGGTGAAGATTGTCACGAGCCCCAGCCATAAAGACATGACACCGCCATTGTGATCGCCTAGCTTGGAACAGTGGTATTGCGATTGCAACAGCATCTCATATCTGTGCTTGGCTGCGCATGGCTGCTGCGGTCAATTTTCAATCGCAAAACCGTTTTGCGTCGCGAGTGCGGCCGCACGTAACGTGCGCACGCTGTGACGTCATGGCGCTGGCGTCACCCAATGTGCTGTTGTTTTTAATGGCGGCAATGGCGGCGGCGAGACAGAGACAGCGCGGCCCAAAATGGACGGACGAGGAGGTCCGTTATCTCATAAAGAAGACGGACCTCTGGGATTATCACTGCAGGCTACCTGTGGCGCATCCAATGCGCCACAAAAGGGTATGCCTGCAGAGGATCCGGCGGGGCCTGCAGAGGAGATTTAATGTGCGGCGCACAAGAGCACAGATCAGAAAGAAGCTGGCGGACCTGCGATATCGCTCACGCGATAGGGTCGCCAGCATCCGGGCCCAGCTCCGCAGGCCTCTGAGTGAGTATTGATGAGGGTATCTGGATAGGTTATGTTTTGTGGGGTAGGCTACTTTCACACTTGCGTTTTTTAGCGCTGCGTTTCGAGCGCACAAGAAGCGCATTAAAAAAACGCATGCAAACGCTTATAAACGCTGCATGCGCATTTCGACAAAAAAACGCAGCGTTTGTCTGCGATTTCATGCGTTTTTGCATGCGTTTGGTTTTTTTTGGCACATGCGTTGTCTATGTGTTACATTTCTATCATCTCTGTCTCCATCATCTCTGGCTCTATCATCTCTGTCTCCATCATCTCTGTCTCAATCATCTCTTTTTTTTTTTTTTTGACCGGAAAAAAAAAATGCAACATGTAGCGTCTAGCGCGTATGGGCGCACACCGGGAAAATGCGCAGCACACGACAAACGCACATGAACGCGTGCAAGCGCTAGACCCTGCGCCCGCCATGTTAAAGATAGGGGAACATTGCGCATGCATCCGATAGCGCAAGTTGCGCTGCGCAAAAAAAACGCAAGTGTAAAAGTAGCCTTATCTACCTATATTAATGCACCCGCAGTGATGGCAGTACCAGCAGTGATAGGGCAGGCAGTGAAGGGAGTACCAGTCGTGAGGGGGTTTACAGGCATAGATGGAAGTACTGGCAGTAACGGGGTTAGTAGAAGGATTATTTGACTGAATTGTATATTTTATTTACAGCACCACCTTCACCAGCTGCTGCGGCTCCACCGTCCCCAGCTACCCCTCCACCTCCATCTCCTTCCCCGGCTACCCCTCCACCACCATCCTCACCACACCTCTCCATCCCTTCAACCCCTTCCCTGGCAGCAACCCCCCCTCCACAGTCGGGGTCATCATCAAGCACCTCACCTTCCATTGTCTTCTCTCCAGCATCATCCCGTCAGACGGATGCAGGCTCCCCATCAGGTAATTAACGCACATTATATAAGCTTCAGACAAGTTTGAGAACTTTGTAAGGTCTTATGTGTAATGGCTGTTGTGATATAAAAAATTTTTTCTGTGTTTCCCTAGCCGGCGGACCAACAGGTTCTGGGTGGGCGGTCAGCGGGTCGTCTGACGACAACCGTAAGTGTTAATTAACATAACATGTACATGTTGATGTTGCAACAGAATTCACTATTAACTGTTACCTTTTCCTCCACAGAAATCCCGACTGCCCAGGACCTGTTGGTGTCCCACCGCCGGGTGATGGCGAAAATGAGCAGCGCTGTGGCAGCGATGCTTACAGCGGTGGCAGAGCTGCAAAGTGCAATGGGAGCTCTGCATCAACACGGGGTGATGCTGGAGAGGGCAGCGGCTGGACACCGGGGCCCTCATTAAGTTATTTTTTTTGTAATTATTTTTTATTTTGTTAATAATTAGTTTATAATTTTTTATTTTGTTATTTTTTTTTATTTGTTTTTGTTTACATTTTATATCTTTATTTAAATAAAAAAAAATATATATGACAATAATATATATTTTATATTTTACGTTAATCTACGCAGGTGTGGTGTATTATTTTTTAGTATAAGGTTTTAGCGCTAGTGTGACCAGGGCCTTAAAAAAAAATGTTAATTTTTGATATTTTTTTCATTTCATTTTTTCCCTATGATGGAACACCTATGATAGCTGGTACTCCCATGACCTCATGTGTGACAAGTAGATGTAATAAAAATACAACATTTTAATAGTTGACATCACATAAGAAAAGACCACAATTCATTAGATAAATAAGTTTTTTTATTAAAAAAGGTATCAATGTAAAAATATAAAAACAACCAAAAAAAACTTTAGTAAAACATTTTAAAAACTACAACTGCTGGTAAGATGGATCATTGCCATTACAACGCTGCCTCTGCGGTGAATAAAAATAAGGGGGAGCACCAGCGTTTGGGTTTATCCCAACTGGGTTTGGCACAGGATTGTGCGGCCATGAGTAGTCCGGGTACTGCGGTCTTGGCATGACGACATATCTGTTGTCAAGGGTTCTAAAAGACGCTTGAGTCAGTACATCAAACATGAGTCTCTCTGCATGAAGCCGCTGAACAGGATCCAGAGTAGGTAGCCTCTCATTAGCAAAATATGCAAAGCCAGTTATTTTAGTTTCTTTTTCTGCCGTAAGAACTTTTTAGCAATTTCCACCAATTCAGGAGTAGCCGAGGTGGGAGCAGGTGGAGCCTTCCTTTTCGTTCCTGAAAGTGAAAGCCGCCTCCGCACAGATGATGGTGGCTCGACTACTTCGTCTATGATCAACGGCATGCTGTCTTGTTCAGTTGGAGGTGTGGAGACCGCCTCTTCTGTGTCCTGCATGAACAAAAAACAAATGGTAAATCACAAAGAAAAATAAATAATTCTTCTCACTATAACACCCATATACAGCAAAAATGTGAAAACGACACTTGTAAATGGATAGGCCTCAACCGTTGAGCTACATAAATTATCAGTACATGAAGGGATATATTCTGCCATTTTATCTACATTTCACTACAATATTTTTTAAATTTAAGTCCACTTTGGCATGTACATTAAAATGTGTTGTAATACAAAGGTACTTACATGTACGACAGGGGTGTCCGGCTGGATCACTGGGTCTTGAGCCGACATGGATGTCCCTTGTCTGGGTACTTCTTGGTCCCTTGTAAAAGCGAACAGATCAAAGTACCACAGTTGGGGGACATAAACTTCTTCGGCCCCCGCTCCAGATTTTGTAGAATTGATAACTTTATTGAGCTCTTTTTTGTAAACCGTGCGTAGGGCCTGAATCCGTTTTTTCACCGTTGACTCATCCGCCGGTTCATCTGGGTAACGGCTCTTGCAGAGCTCCACCAGTTTTTGGTAGGCGTCCTTCTTTTTCAAACGGTTACAGTAATCTGCAGACTTAATTTTCCAGAGGCACGGCATTGAGCGGTACAGCTCGATAAAATCCCGCAAAAACTCCTGCTTATCAGCCATCTGTAATAAAAAAATGATTATGTGAGAACAGCAGAATGGTTAAATAAAATGCTTACGTAGTCTACAACATTGCACACAGCAGGGATTACAAAATGGTGGCGGTGGGCGCAGCATGAGTAAACATAGACAGAGCAGGTATCATAAAATGGTGGTCGTGGGCGTGCCAGAACAAAACAATGGGAAAAAAAACATAGATGAACAATTACGCAAAAAACAGCAGGGATCACAAAATGGTGGTGGTGGGCGCAGCATGAGTAAACATAGACAGAGCTGGGATCATAAAATGGTGGGCGGCGGCCGAACAAAACAATGGATAAAAAACCTAGATGAACAATTACGCAAAAAACAGCAGGGATCACAAAATGGTGGTGGTGGGCGCAGCATGAGTAAACATAGAGCAGGTATCATAAAATGGTGGTCGTGGGCGGGGGCTGAACAAAACAATGGGAAAAAAAACATAGATGAACAATTACGCAAAAAACATCAGGGATTACAAAATGGTGGTGGTGGGCGCAGCATGAGTAAACATAGACAGAGCTGGCATCATAGAATGGTGGGCGTGCCTGAACAAAACAATGAAAAACCATGATGGACGACAATGGTTAACAACAGCAGAGATCTAAAATGGATCTGTAAAATTAAAGACAAAATAAAAATTAAATGTGACAAAAAAAATACCTACCTTAGAAAACTTGTGTGATTGTGAAAATAAAAATAGGGAAACTAGCGTCACAAACTGGATCGCAGAGGATACGCCACAGACTGGATCGCAGAAAACCCCAACGTAGAACGTAGCAACCGAAATAGTGGCGTAAACTGGATCGCAGTAGCTACCAAGGCTAGCAGGACACACTGGAACGATGCTGGTGATTTGAAAGAACCGCTTCTGCTCGAGAGCAATGGAGAGGAGTGCTGATACGTCGTCTTTTATGACGCGGTCATCCAATCACAAAGCGGGAGAGCTCTGATAAATATCTATGACATACATAGTGACCACCAATCTGTGATGAGGGGCGTGCAAAAGGTTGTGCTCAGTCACGCCTATCGAGGTCGTGATCTTTCACAGTACATGCAGTGTGGCACATCCCAACGACCGCCAAAGTCGTTAAAAAGATCGCTAACCGCTGATGCGCCGTTAATGAGATCGTCAAGTATGGCAGCTACTAGCGACCTTAAAACGATCACACCAACGATAGCGTCGTTATCGTGATCGTTAGCGGGAACGTTTAGTGTGGCAGTACCTTAAAATATTGGGACCGGATTCTGAATTTACTCAAATTACTTTGAAAGTGTGGCATACCTTCAGACACACCTATATACCTAAGGACACTCTAAGCCCCCTAACACCTCTTTTTCTAAACCCTGATTTTCCACCTGGTATGTACAGGAGATCATTTCTGGGCTGGTCGAGTGTGAGGGAGGTTCGACTCGGACAGATATCATCAGAGGGGAAAATATCATCCTTTATAGAGCTTCAGCAGAGGCTTCCCACAACACAGTTAAATTGGTTTGAGTATGCTCAGCTCCGGTCCTTCCTCTCATCAGTGACCCGCACATGTAGAGTCCGACCAACTCTTAGCCCTATGGAAAAAATGTTTCTCACAGAATCCCCCCCTGTTCACGCTATATCTGTAATTTACCGGACTGTTTTGTTGGAGAAAAAGAAGGGAAATTTTCTTTCCAAATAAATTGGGAGACGGAATTGAGCAGAGTATTTACTAGTACTGAATGGCAGAAGAGCTTCTATTGTACCCATTCAATGTCTTCTCCATGCTCAGCACAAGAAAGAAATTATAAAGTTTTAACGAGATGGTACTTGTGCCCAAACCGGCTTCAAAAAATCTCCCCTTCAATTTCTAACAAATGTTGGCGTTGTGAGGCAGCGATTGGTACAATACTTCATATATGGTGGGACTGCACGAAGGTACGCAGCTTTTGGGACAAAGTTTTCAGGAATTATACTTTAGTTACAGGTACCACTATTGTAGGTTCTCCTGAAATAGCACTTTTGTCAATGTTACCAGGCTCCACGAGCCACATCAAAAAAGACATCTTGAGGTTCTGTATTGCTGCAGCCCGTATAATCATCCCGAGGCTTTGGAAAACTACAGAACAACCTTCTATTTGCGAGTGGTACGAGCAAATGTCTAATATCTGCCATATGGAAGAACTAGCTGCAGAAAGTACAGACTCCAAGGATAGGTTTAACATGATTTGGATGGAATGGATATTATTTCATGATTCTCCTATGTTCCAGGATTTATTTATGTAAATGGATGGGATCTTCGGACCCCATTGGGCAGATGGCAGGAAAGCAATTACCTTTACCCTTTCCCTTATCCCCTCTTATTTTCCCAGTTTCCCCTCTCCTCCCCCTCTTTCTTCAACTTTCTCTTTCTCTTTACAACACTTAAGTTTACTTAATGTTATACTCATCAGAATTGTTGAATCTCACTATAAAGGGGAAGATTTATCTCTCGAGAACTCAGTAGTAACGGTTCCATGAATAAGTATTATAACTGAGTGAGGATACTTTGCCCCATTGTTGATTTATTGATGGGTACACATGTACAGATAATTTTCCTTTGTACAATGTATATTGTACAGTCATGGCCAAAAGTTTTGAGAATGACACAAATATTATATTTTCACATGATCTGCTGCCCTCTGGTTTTTATGTGTGTTTGACAGATGTTTTATTATGCAAATTGTCTCTTCAAGAGGAAGAGAGCTAGAACTCTAGTGCCACCTTTTGGAAGGTAGCAATCCTACAAGTCAATGTCGACCCTTTAACGAGCCTTATCACATGATGCAAATTGTCTCTTCAGAGAGGAAGAGAGCTAGAACTCTAGTGCCACCTTTTGGAAGGTAGCAATCCTACAAGTCAATGTCGACCCTTTAACGAGCCTTATCACCTTATCACAGATGTTTTTATCACAGACAGAATATAATTGCAAACATATGAGTAACAAAAGCTTATATTGACAGAATGAGTTAATGCAGCAAGTCAATATTTGCAGTGTTGACCCTTCTTCTTCAGGACCTCTGCAATTCTCCCTGGCATGTTCTCAATCAACTTCTGGACCAAATCCTGACTGATAGCAGTCCATTCTTGCACAATCAATGCTTTCATTTTGTCAGAATTTTTAGATTTTTGTTTGTCCACCCGTCTCTTGATGATTGACCACAAGTTCTCAATGGGATTAAGATCTAGGGAGTTTCCAGGCCATGGACCCAAAATCTCTATGTTTTGTTCCCTGAGCCATTTAGTTATCACCTTTGCTTTATGGCAAGGTGCTCCATCATGCTGGAAAAGGCATTGTTGATCACCAAACTGCTCTTGGAGGGTTGGGAGAAGTTGCTCTTGGAGGACATTCTGGTACCATTCTTTATTCATGGCTGTGTTTTTAGGCAAGACTGTGAGAGAGCCGATTCCCTTGGCTGAGAAGCAACCCCACACATGAATGGTTTCAGGATGCTTAACAGTTAGCATGAGACAAGACTGGTGGTAGCGCTCACCTTGTCTTCTCCGAATGAGGCGTTTTCCTGATGTCCCAAACAATCGAAAAGGGGATTCATCAGAGAAAATAACTTTACCCCAGTCCTCAGCAGTCCACTGCCTGTACCTTTTGCAGAATATCAGTCTGTCCATGATGTTTTTTCTGGAGAGAAGTGGCTTCTTTGCTGCCCTCCTTGAGACCAGGCCTTGCTCCAAGAGTCTCCGCCTCACAGTGCGTGCAGATGCACACACACCTGCCTGCTGCCAGTCCTGAGCAAGCTCTGCACTGCTGGTAGCCCGATCCCGCAGCTGAAACACTTTTAAGAGACGGTCCTGGCGCTTGCTGGTCTTTCTTGGGCGCCCTGGAGCCTTTTTGGCAACAATGGAACCTCTCTCCTTGAAGTTCTTGATGATGCGATAGATTGTTGACTGAGGTGCAATCTTTCTAGCTGCGATACTCTTCCCTGTCAGGCCATTTTTGTGCATTGCAATGATGACTGCA
The DNA here is from genome assembly GCA_033576555.1 of Oophaga sylvatica. NCBI lineage: Eukaryota > Metazoa > Chordata > Amphibia > Anura > Dendrobatidae > Oophaga > Oophaga sylvatica. The sequence goes on along the minus strand of JARQOD010004336.1, from coordinate 32,731 downwards.
CGTGTTTCTTTAGAGATAACCATGGTTAACAGAAGAGAAACAATGATGCCAAGCACCAGCCTCCTTTTAAAGTGTCCAGTGGTGTCATTCTTACTTAATCATGACAGATTGATCTCCAGCCATGTCCTCATCAACACCCACACCTGTGTTAATGGAGCAATCACTGAAAAGAGGTTAGCTGGTCCTTTTAAGGCAGGGCTGCAATGATGTTGAAATGTGTTTTGGGGGATAAAGTTCATTTTCTAGCCAAATATTGACTTTGCAAGTAATTTCTGTTAAGCTGATCACTCTTTATAACATTCTGGAGTATATGCAAATTGCCATTAGAAAAAGTAAAGCAGTAGACTTTGTAAAAATGTATATTTGTGTCATTCTCAAAACTTTTGTCCATGACTGTATTCATATGTTTTATATCTTTAATAAACAAAGATTTACTCAAAATATCACATGACCAGAGCTGCTCTGCTATCCTCTAACCTTCACTTCTTCTCTAAACTCCTGGAATGCTTTGTCTACTCTTGGCAAAGTCTACAGAAAATGCCTAGGCTAAAGTCTTTAATGATCTACTAGCACCTAATTGTAATGGTCACTACTCCCTGCTGATTCTCTGGGATCTCACTGCAGCATTGACACTGTGGATCATCAGCTCCTCCCCAGTATGCTTTGCTTTCTCGGCCTCCAGGATATTGCTTTCTCTTGGTTTTCCTTACTCTTTGACCACTCTTTCAGTGTTACTTTTGCTTTATATACTTCCCCTTCCATTCCTCTTACTTTTGGGGTTCCTTAGCGTTCCGTTCTAGGTTCTCTCCTCTTTTCTCTGCACAACACCCCTTTTGGATAAACCATCAATAAATTTAGTTTTCAGTGCATCTCTATGTTAAAGAAACCCAATTATAAACATCTTCTCTTGACAACACCCTGCATTACTACAAAATGCCAGTGATTATCTATCCACTGTCTCTAACATTAGCCCCCAACCTGTAAGTTGAGCGAACTTTCCGATGCTAAAGTACGAATCGAAGGTATCGGTAATCACTAAAATATCGGCGATACCCATCGAAAACCGGAAGTCCCATGTAAGTCTTTTTGGGAACAAAAAAATCGCAACAAAAAAACCCCATTCTTCTTGAAAACCCACTAAATAAACACACATAGAAACTAAAAAAATATTAAATAGGTAAAAGTGAATATATAAAACATTATTTATAGTTTTAACATTTTCACAAAGTAAATATCCTTAAATTCAATGCCGTAAAGCCGGCTTCAGTGAAAAGACAAAGCACCCGCCATAAATGAACTTGTGTACATGGGGTTTAAACATCTTTTCATGTCCTTTGCAAACTAAATTGGACAAACAAAAAAAATCAACATTGTGAAAAAATTCACACCTTAGGGTAAATTAAAGTGTAATTCGTGTAAAAAAAAGGGGGGGGGGGGGACTTTTTTGCTACGTTTTTACACCTTTAATAAACCCCTACAGGTGTAAAAATTTGCACACATAGCTGATTAATTGTTTGGGTCAAAAATTTTAGCAAAGGACCATGAAAAAATTTTTAAACCCCTTTTTTTAAACACCATTTGCCCTTTTCTGTCGGGTTCTTCTGTCTTTTCACTGAAGCCGGGTTTACCCGCATTGAATCAAAGATATTTTACTATGTAAAAAGTGAAAAACAATACATAAATGTATAAATTAGTCACAAGACATGTATTTTATAAATATATTCTTGTGTGTATATTAAGTTTTTTACAAGGAAAAAAGGGGGTTTTTTTAGTTGCGATTTTTTGTTCCCATAGACTTACATGGGATTTCCGTATCGGTATCGGGTACGCCGATATTTTAGTGATATCGGCAAACCATTCCCGATTCCGATATTTTAGCATTCGGAAAATTTCGCCAACTCTACAGTAGGACCTAATGTTAGAGACAGTGGATAGATAATCACTGGCATTTTGTAGTAATGCAGGGTGTTGTCAAGAGAAGATGTTTATAATTGGGTTTCTTTAACATAGAGATGCACTGAAAACTAAATTTATTGATGGTTTATCCAAAAGGGGTGTTGTGCAGAGAAAAGAGGAGAGAACCTAGAACGGAACGCTAAGGAACCCCAAAAGTAAGAGGAATGGAAGGGGAAGTATATAAAGCAAAAGTAACACTGAAAGAGTGGTCAAAGAGTAAGGAAAACCAAGAGAAAGCAATATCCTGGAGGCCGAGAAAGCAAAGCATACTGGGGAGGAGCTGATGATCCACAGTGTCAATGCTGCAGTGAGATCCCAGAGAATCAGCAGGGAGTAGTGACCAAATTACATTAGGTGCTAGTAGATCATTAAAGACTTTAGCCTAGGCATTTTCTGTAGACTTTGCCAAGAGTAGACAAAGCATTCCAGGAGTTTAGAGAAGAAGTGAAGGTTAGAGGATAGCAGAGCAGCTCTGGTCATGTGATATTTTGAGTAAATCTTTGTTTATTAAAGATATAAAAACATATGAATACAGTCATGGACAAAAGTTTTGAGAATGACACAAATATACATTTTTACAAAGTCTACTGCTTTACTTTTTCTAATGGCAATTTGCATATACACCAGAATGTTATAAAGAGTGATCAGCTTAACAGAAATTACTTGCAAAATCAATATTTGGCTAGAAAATGAACTTTATCCCCCAAAACACATTTCAACATCATTGCAGCCCTGCCTTAAAAGGACCAGCTAACCTCTTTTCAGTGATTGCTCCATTAACACAGGTGTGGGGTGTTGATGAGGACATGGCTGGAGATCAATCTGTCATGATTAAGTAAGAATGACACCACTGGACACTTTAAAAGGAGGCTGGTGCTTGGCATCATTGTTTCTCTTCTGTTAACCATGGTTATCTCTAAAGAAACACGTGCAGTCATCATTGCAATGCACAAAAATGGCCTGACAGGGAAGAGTATCGCAGCTAGAAAGATTGCACCTCAGTCAACAATCTATCGCATCATCAAGAACTTCAAGGAGAGAGGTTCCATTGTTGCCAAAAAGGCTCCAGGGCGCCCAAGAAAGACCAGCAAGCGCCAGGACCGTCTCTTAAAAGTGTTTCAGCTGCGGGATCGGGCTACCAGCAGTGCAGAGCTTGCTCAGGAATGGCAGCAGGCAGGTGTGTGTGCATCTGCACGCACTGTGAGGCGGAGACTCTTGGAGCAAGGCCTGGTCTCAAGGAGGGCAGCAAAAAAAGCCCCTTCTCTCCAGAAAAAACATCATGGACAGACTGATATTCTGCAAAAGGTACAGGCAGTGGACTGCTGAGGACTGGGGTAAAGTTATTTTCTCTGATGAATCCCCTTTTCGATTGTTTGGGACATCAGGAAAACGCCTCATTCGGAGGGAAAACAAGGTGAGCGCTACCACAGTCTTGTCTCATGCTAACTGTTAAGCATCCTGAAACCATTCATGTGTGGGGTTGCTTCTCAGCCAAGGGAATCGGCTCTCTCACAGTCTTGCCTAAAAACACAGCCCTTGAATAAAGAATGGTACCAGAATGTCCTCCAAGAGCAACTTCTCCCAACCCTCCAAGAGCAGTTTGGTGATCAACAATGCCTTTTCCAGCATGATGGGGCACCTTGCCATAAAGCAAAGGTGATAACTAAATGGCTCAGGGAACAAAACTTAGAGATTTTTGGGTCCATGGCCTGGAAACTCCTAGATCTAATCCCATTGAGAACTTGTGGTCAATCATCAAGAGACGGGTGGACAAACAAAAATCTAAAAATTCTGACAAAATGAAAGCATTGATTGTGCAAGAATGGACTGCTATCAGTCAGGATTTGGTCCAGAAGTTGATTGAGAACATGCCAGGGAGAATTGCAGGTCCTGAAGAAGAAGGGTCAACACTGCAAATATTTGAACTTGCTGGCCATTTAACTCTTTTTAACTGTGAAATATAATAAAGGGGCCTTTGTTGTTTTACTTCATTGATGTTTTGGGCAATTATATTTCTCTTTTCTTGTTGAGTTTTATAAAATACATCTGTCTTCCCCAAAAACACACAGTAAAATACCAGAGGGCAGCAGATCATGTGAAAATATAATATTTGTGTCATTCTCAAAACTTTTGGCCATGACTGTACAATATACATTGTACAAAGGAAAATTATCTTACATGTGTACCCATCAATAAATCAACAATGGGGCAAAGTATCCTCACTCAGTTTATAATACTTATTCATGGAACCGTTACTACTGATTTTCTCGAGAGATAAATCTTCCCCTTTATAGTGAGATTCAACAATTCTGATGAGTATAACATTAAGTAAACTTAAGTGTTGTAAAGAGAAAGAGAGAAAGTTGAAGAAAGAGGGGAGGAGAGGGGGAAACTGGGAAAATAAGAGGGGATAAGGGAAAGGGTAAAGGTAATTGCTTTCCTGCCATCTGCCCAATGGGGTCCGAAGATCCCATCCATTTTACATAAATAAATCCTGGAACATAGGGTAATCATGAAATAATATCCATTCCATCCAAATCATGTTAAACCTATCCTTGGAGTCTGTACTTTCTGCAGCTAGTTCTTCCATATGGCAGATATTAGACATTTGCTCGTACCACTCGCAAATAGAAGGTTGTTCTGTAGTTTTCCAAGCCTCGGGATGATTATACGGGCTGCAGCAATACAGAACCTCAAGATGTCTTTTTTGATGTGGCTCGTGGAGCCTGGTAACATTGACAAAAGTGCTATTTCAGGAGAACCTACAATAGTGGTACCTGTAACTAAAGAAATAATTCCTGAAAACTTTGTCCCAAAAGCTGCGTACCTTCGTGCAGTCCCACCATATATGAAGTATTGTACCAATCGCTGGCCTCACAACGCCAACATTTGTTTAGAAATTAAGGGGAGATTTTTTGAAGCCGGTTTTGGGCACAAGTACCATCTCGTTAAAACTTTATAATTTCTTTCTTGTGCTGAGCATGGAGAAAGACATTGAATGGGTACAATAGAACTCTTCTGCCATTCAGTTACTAGTAAATACTCTGCTCAAATTCCGTCTCCCAATTTATTTGGAAAGAAAATTTCCCCTTCTTTTTCCCAACAAAAACAGTCCGGTAAATTACAGATATAGCGTGAACAGGGGGGGATTCTGTGAGAAACATTTTTTCCATAGGGCTAAGAGTTGGTCGGACTCTACATTGCGGGTCACTGATGAGAGGAAGGACCGGAGCTGAGCATACTCAAACCAATTTAACGTGTTGTGGGAAGCCTCTGCTGAAGCTCTATAAAGGATGATATTTTCCCCTCTGATGATATCTGTCCCGAGTCGAACCTCCCTCACACTCGACCAGCCCAGAAATGATCTCCTGTACATACCAGGTGGAAAATCAGGGTTTAGAAAAAGAGGTGTTAGGGGGCTTAGAGTGTCCTTAGGTATATAGGTGTGTCGAAGGTATGCCACACTTTCAAAGTAATTTGAGTAAATTCAGAATCCGGTCCCAATATTTTAAGGTACTGCCACACTAAACGTTCCCGCTAACGATCACGATAACGACGCTATCGTTGGTGTGACGTTTTAAGGTCGCTATAGCTGCCATACTTGACGATCTCATTAACGGCGCATCAGCGTTTAGCGATCTTTTTAACGACTTTGGCGGTCGTTGGGATGTGCCACACTGCATGTACTGTGAAAGATCACGACCTCGATAGGCGTGACTGAGCACAACCTTTTGCACGCCCCTCATCACAGATTGGTGGTCACTATTATGTCCGAAGAAAATTTATCAGAGCTCTCCCGCTTTGTGATTGGATGAACCGCGTCATAAAAGGACGGGCGGGATCAGCACCCCCCTCTCCATTGCTCCGAGCAGAAGGGTTTTCAAATCACCAGCATCGTTCCGTGGTCTGCCCAGCCCTTGGTAGCTACTTCGATTCCATTTTACGCCACTATTTCGGTTGCTACGTTCTACGTTGGGGTTTTCTGCGATCCATCGGGTGGGCGTATCCTCTGGCGTCCAGTTTGGGGCGCTAGTTTCCCTATTTTTTTTTTCACAATCACACAATTTTCAAAAGGTAGGTATTTTTTTGTCACATTTAAATTTTTATTTGTCTTTAATTTTACAGATCCATTTTAAAAATCTCTGCTGTTTGTTAACCATTGTCGTCCATCATGGTTTTTTCATTGTTTTGTTCAGGCACGCCCACCATCTATGATGCCAGCTCTGTCTATGTTACTCAGCGGGGCCGCCCACCACCACCTTTTTTGTAATCCCTGTGTTTTTTGCGTAATTGTTCATCTTTTTTTTTTCCCATTTTTGTTCAAGCCCCCCCACGACCACCCTTTTTTATAACCTGCTCTATGTTTACTCATGCTGCGCCCACACCACCATTTTTTTTGATCCCTGCTTTTTTTGCGTAATTGTTCATCTAGGTTTTTTATCCCATTGTTTTGTTCGGCCCGCCGCCCACCATTTTGGACCAGCTCTGTCAAAGTTTACCCCATGCGGGCCCCCACCACCACCATTTTGATCCCTCTGTTTTTTGCGTAATTGTTCATCTATGTTTTTTTTCCATTGTTTTGTTCTGGCACGCCCACGACCACCATTTTATGATACCTGCTCTGCCCTAATTTTACTCATGGGCGGCCCACCGGCCACCATTTTTAATCCCTCTGGTGCAATGTTGTAGACTAACGTAAGCATTTTATTAACCATTCTGCTGTTTCACATAAACATTTTTTTATTAAGATGGCGATAAGCAGAGGTTTTTGCGGGATTTTATCGGCTTTACCGCTCAATGCCGTGCCTCTGGAAAATTAGTCTGCAGTTTACTGTAACCGTTTGAAAAAGAAGGACCCTACCAAAAACTGGTGGAGCTCTGCAAGAGCCGTTACCCAGATAAACCCGGGCGGATGAGTCAACGTGAAAAAAGGGAAATTCGGCCCTACCACGGTTTACAAAAAAGAACTCAATAAATTTATCAATTCTAAAAAATCTGGAGCGGGGGCGCGAAGGAAGTTTATGTCCCCCAACTGTGGTACTTTGATCTTTCCTTTTACAAGGACCAAGAAGTACCCAGACAAGGGACATCCATGTCGGCTCAAGACCCAGGGGATCCAGCCGGACACCCCTTTCGTACATGTAAGTCCCTTTTTGAATTCAACACATTTTAAAGTACTTTCCAAAGGGACTTAAAATTTAAAAAATATTGTAGTAAAAAGTAGATAAAAGGCAGAAATACCCTTCAGTCTGATAATTTATGTACTCAACGGGAGGCCCTATCCTTTACAAGTGTCTTTTCACATTTTTTGCTGTATAAGGGTGTTAAAAGTGAGAAGAATTTTTAATTTTTTTTGATTTACCAATTTGTTTTTTGTTCATGCGGACACAGAAGGGCGGTCTCCACACCTCCAACTGAAAAAAGACATCCTTTGAACATAACGAAGTAGCGAGCCCCTCATTGTGCGGAGGGGTTTACTTTCAGGAAAAAAAGGAAAAGGTCCCACCCCGGCTCCCACCCGGTACCCTGAATTGGAAAAATTGCTAAAAAAGTTTTTACGGCAGAAAAAGAATAAAAAAACTGGCTTTTCATATTTTGCTAATGAGAGGCTACCACTCGGATCCTTTCACGGGCCCCCCCCGGGGGAAAACTCATTTTTTGGATGTACTGCCCAAGCGCCTTTTTAAACCCTTTTAAACAAAAAGTCTCATGCCAAACCGCATTCCCGACTACTCATGGCCGCACAATCCGTCAAAACCCCCCTTGGGGAAAAAACCCAAACGCTGGTGCCCCCCCCCTTTTTTTATTTCCCCCAGAGGCGCGTTGTAATGGCAATGATCCTCTTACCACATTGGAAGTTTTTTAAAATTTTACAAAGTTTTTTTGGTTTTTTTTATATTTTTACATTGAAAACCTTTTTTAAAAAAAAATTTTTTTCTAATTTGGGGGTTTGTCTTTTTTTTAGGATGTCAACTATTAAAAAGTTGTATTTTTAAAAAATCTACTTTTCAAACTAGGCCCTTGGGATACCAGCTACATAGGTTTTTCCATTTATAGGGAAAAAAAAAAAGAAAAAAATATCAAAAATTTTTAAAATTTTTTTTAAGGCCCCCGGCACACTAGCGTAAAATTTTACTAAAAAATAATTTACCAACCTGCGTAATTAACGTAAAATATAAAATAAATTTTTTTTGTCCTATAAAAAATTTTTTTTTTTTAAAAAAAGATATAAAATGTAAAAAAAACAAATAAAAAAAAAAAAAAAAAAAAAATTTAAAAAATTTTTAAACCCCAATTATTAACAAAATAAAAAAAAATTTTTTAAAAAAAAAATAATTTTAAAGGGGGCCCCCGGGTTTTCCGCCCCCGCCCCTCCACATCACCCCGGGGTTGATGCAGACTCCATTGCACTTTGCAGCTTTCCACCGCAAAACCCTCCTGCCCCACCCGGGGGTCTTTTCCCATCACCCGGCGGGGGGACCCCAAAAAAGGGGGCCCGGGCAGTGGGGGGTTTTTTGGGGGAAAAGGTAACAGTTAATAGTGAATTTTTTTTGGGGAAAATCAACATGCCCCGGGTTTTTTGTTAATTAACACTTACGGTGTGAGACCCCCGGGCCCCCCCCAAAACCCCTTTGGTCGCGGTAAAAAACCAGAAAAAATTTTTTTTAAACGTTTCAAAAAAACCCTTTAAATTTTTAAAAAACCCTTTTTTAAAAATTTTGGTTTTATGGGGGGCCCCCCGCTGACGGGATAGCAGAAAAAAAGGGGAAGGTGGGGGAATAAAAAGTTTGGGGGGGGGGGTTTTCCCATAAGGGGGGTTTAAGGGTGGGGATTGTAAGGTTTTTGTGGGGGGGAAAAAAGCCCAAAGTATTGGGGGAGTTTTACGGTACCCCGGTTTTTAAAATTTTGGGGGAAAAAAATATAAAAAAAACAAAAATTTTTAAAACCCGGGGGTTTGAAACCAAAAAATGTTTTAAACCCCCTGGGGGTTTTTATGCCGTACCCCGGGACTGAACCCCGGGGTTTTTTAAAAAAAGGGGCTTCTTTTTTTCTTTTTGGCCCTTTTTGGGGCCCCCATGGGGGTTGGGGTTCCCTATTTTAAAAGGCCCCGGGGGGGGAGGGAGGTTTTTATGGTTTTTGGGGGCCCCTTTTTTTTCCCCGGGTTTTGTGCCCCCATACGGAAGAAATTTTTTTTTTTTTTTCCCGGTAAAAAAAAAAAAAAAAGGGGAAAAAAAATTTAAAAAAAAATTAAAGAAGGTAGTGGAAAGAAAAAATTTTTGTAACCAAAAAGGCCCAATTTTCCAAAAAAAAAACCCGAGGGAAAAAGCATGAAATGGAACAAACCCCCCTTTTTTGGAAAAAAACCCCTTTTTGGTTTTAAACTTTTTTTAAATTTGGGTTTTGGGGGCCCTCAAACCAGGTAAAAACCAAAAAAAAACCCCCCCAAAAAAAAATGGAACCCTTCAAAAAATAACCCGGGGGGCCCGATGCTGGGGGACCCACGGGGGGGATATGGGGGTTTCCACTTTTTCTGACTGGCTCTTTGGGGGGTTTTTTTTCCCCCCGGGCCCGCAGGAATTTGGGGGGGGGCCCCCCTTTACCTCAAAACCCCCCAAAAATCCTTTTTTTAAATAAGGGTTTTTTTCCCCCGCCCATTTTCCCCCTTTTTCCCCCCCCCCCCTTCCCCACATTTTTCCCCCCAAAAAGGGGCCAAATTATTTCCCCCCTCCGACCAAAACTTTTCATTAAAAATTGACCCCACCTTTCCCCACCTGCCAATTTAATCTTCCCTCCAATACCATTTTCCAACTCTCAATGCCGGGCTTTTTTTTTTCCCAAATCTTCATTTTAAAATAAAATCTTTTCAATCGTTTAAATTTTATGCAGGGAAACCCACTTCATAAAAAGCTCCATTTTTTTATCGGGGGTCAAATCCCCCTTTTAAAATCACAATTTTTTGCTTTCGGGAAATTTTTCCCATTTGGAAAAATCACATTCCCCAAAAAACCCCTTTTTTTTAAAAAATTTTCCTCCCTTTGCACCGGGTTTTTTCATACCTTTTTTTAAGCCGGGTTAAAAATTTTTCATTTTTTTTAAAATTTTTTTTCCCCTTTTTTTCCTTTACCCCAAAAAAATTAAATATTTTTCCCCTTTTTTCCTTTATATATTTTTTTAAATTTTTAAAATCCTTTAAAAACCCCTTAAAAATCCCCGGGGTTTTTTTATCGGGTTTTTTTTTTTAAATTTTCCCATTAACCGGGCCCCTTTTAAAAAATTTTAAAAAATTTTTAAAATTTTTTTTTTTTTTTTAACTTTTAATCCTACCTTTTTAACCCCCTTTTTCCCCTTTCCAATTAAAATTTTTAAAAAAAAAAAAACCCAAAAAAAGGCCTTTGAAAAATTTAAAAACCCCATTCAAATTCCCCCAACCACCCCCAACCCCCCTCCCCACATCTCCCCCAAAAATCCCCCCTTTTTCCCCATAGGAAAAAAAAAAAACCCCCCCCAAATGTTTTTAAAAAAAATTTTTTAAAAAAAAAATTTTAAAAAAAAAAAAAAAAAATTTTAAAAAACCCCAAAACCTTCACCCCATCCCTCCCTTTTTAAATAAGGGGCCTTTTTTCCCCCCCCTTTTTCCTTTTGCCCTTTTTTTTTTCATTTAAGGCCCCAAAAAATTTTTCCCCGGGCCTTTTCCCCCCACCCCCTTTGGGTTTCCACCCAATAACCGGGAAAATTTTTAATACCACCCCCCTTTTTTGGGGCAAAAAAATTTTGGCGCCCCCAACCCCCAAAATTTGGTCCCTTTCTTGTTTTAAAACCCCTGCTTCCTATAAAAAACTTTCTCCATACCCCCTCCCCTGCCTATTAAAAAATTGTTTTCCCCCAAAAAAGTTTTTTATATTTTTAACAAATGCTCTTTGGGGGAATTTTCCCCCAAAAAACAAAGGGGGGGGGGGTTTCCCTTTTTTCAAAAACAAAAACCAACAGGAAAATTTTTGGGCCCAAAAACCCACCGGGGGGCCCCCCTTCCTTACCCCCCCAAAAAAATTTAAAAAGTTAAAAGGGCCGGGGGACCGGGGGAAGACCCCGAAATTTTAAAAAAAAGGATCCGGGGGGGTTTTGGGGAAACCGCACGGTTTTCCAAAAGGCACCCCCGTTTGGGCGCCCCTTCAAAAAAACAAAAATTTTTCCTTTTCCCTTTTAAAAAAAGGCCTTTGCTTTAATGGGGGCTTGGGGCCCCGGGTTATTCTAACACAAAGAAATTGACGGGTATTCAAATTTTTTCTCCTTTCCCAAAACCCGGGGAAAGAAAAAAAAAAAAGGGGCCCCCGGGGAAAAACCTCCGCAAAAATTAAAAACTTTTTCCCCTTGGAGTTGAAGAACCCCCACAAAAAAAGTTTTGGAAAAAACCGGGGTTTTCCCCCAAAATCCCCACAGATTTTGGGGGAACTACCCTTGCCCCAAATTTTTTTGGGTCCCAGGGGGCCTTTGCTTGGGGCCCCCCCCCGGCCTTTTGGGGTTTCCCTTTAAAATAAATCAAAAAACCTGGGGGAAAATTTTTTTTAAAATTTGAAACCTGTACGGTAAAGAAAAAAACCCCTTAATTTTTAAAAAATTTTAAATTTTACAATTAATAAATTTGTTAAAAAAATAAAAAAACAGAATAAAATAAAAAAAAAAATTTTAAAAAAAAAAATATTAAACTTTTCAGTTAACATTTTTCAAAAACCATTAACAAACAACATCACAAACAATATGTCCCCTTTAATCCAAATATTCCGAAGACCCAAAATAAAAAATGGGGAGGGGGTGGGGCTCTAGCGGGCCCCCGACAGGATCGCAAAAAACCCACCATGCCCCCACAAACAGGAAATCCCCCAAAAATCCGGGGGAAAAGTAAATATTTTTCCCCCAAAAAGCACAAAGAGACCCCCTAAAGGGGCTTGGGAAAAATTTTTTTTGGGGCGCAGAAATTAAAAAATTAGGGTTTTTGGGTCACCAATCGGAGCTGAAGGGGGTTTAAAAAAAAAAACAGAGTCCCGGGGCCCCCGGGGCCCTGACTAATGCGCCCCTCAAAAAGGGGCCCCAATCGTTCACAAAAGGTGCCACCCCTCCGCGATATTTGCTCACCAGGGGGGCCCCCAAAGATTTAAAAAAAAGCAAAATTTCAAGCAGCGACAGCCCCCCGGGATTTTTCAAGAAAGCACGTTCCCCCGGGGTTCGGGGATTCCCAAAAAAAAAAAGGGCCAAAAAAAAAAAAGGAACCATCCAATCCCGGTAGAAGAAAAACAAAACTTTTATTCAGGGGGCCCCCCTTTAAAAAAAAAAAAAGGTTTTTTTCCATTATCCGGCCCCTTTTTTAAGTACGTTAAAAAAACGGGGGAGAAACTTGTGAACGATCAGCGTATCACAGCGGGCCCCCTCGTTGCTACATGCCCACACAAAAGCTCACTAACCCCGGGGGGCTAAATGGACTTTTTTTAGCGGGGGCCCTTTTTAACCTTGTTTAGTGGGGCAAAACCCCCTTTATGTTGTTTATTTTACCAAGGGGGAAAAAATGCAAAGGCCCCCGGGGAAAAACCTTTTCCCCCCCCCATCACAAAACCCCCCTTTTTTTTTTTTTTTGGGGGGTTTTAAAATTTTTGTCGGAAAGCCGGACCCCAAAAAAAGCTGCTTTTAAAAAAATTTTTTAAAAATCAGGCAGGGCCCGCGCCTCCCCCCCCCCTTTTAAAACCTTCAAAATCTTTAATTTCACTCCCCTTGGGGTTTTTTTTCCACCCCTAATAAAATTTTTTATAATCAAATCAAGTCTGAGAAAAAACCCCCCTGGAAAAGGGGGGCAGGAACCCCATCTGAAAAAAAAGGGTTTTTAAAAAAAAAAGGAAGGAATCCAAGGGAGGAATACGGGGTTTTTTTCTCCCCCCCACGTCAATTTTTAGAAAGGGGCCCCCAAAAAGACCAATTTCCTCTCCCCCCTGTGACAAAGGGTTTTTGGATTACAGAGGGAGAAAAATAGTCATATCAGTTGGGGAAAAAGGAAATCCCAAATTGGCAGGGGGCCCCCTATTTCCAAGAGGGAAAAAACCCGAAGGGGAAAAAAACCCGGTAATCCAAAATTGCCCATTACCGATGGGGGTTTTAAAAAAGGGGAAAAAAAGAAGCCCCCCGGGCGGGCCGCCAGAAGCATAAGAAACCTTTACAATGATGCCGGGGCCCGGCCTCCCCTTATGGGGGGGGGGGGGGGGGGGGGGGGGGGGGGGGGGGGGGGGAAAAAATTAATCCCCCCCTTTTTTTCTTTTTAAAAAAAATAAAATTTTAAAAAAATTTCCCCCCCTTTGCTTAAAATCTTTGGGGGGTTTTACACTCCAAAGGGAAAACCCAAACGGGAGGGGGACAGGAGGGGCCGGGAAACGCTGGGGGGGACACTGGGACGGGGGGCCCGGGGGGTAAAGGCCCCGGGCCATAACATTTCCCATTTTCCCCCCCTTTTTTTTGGTAAATCTTTTAAAAGAAAGGACCCTTTTTTTTTGGCTCCCAAAATCCCTAAAAAACCCCTCCAGAAAAAATTTCCCCCTTTTTTTTTGGGCCAAAAAAAATAAAAACTTTCCCAAAAAAAGGATTGGGTGGTCCCCTTTCCAAAGGGCTAAATTACGGTTAAAAAATTTGGGGAGTTAGGAACACAAAATTAAATTTTTCATTTTAAGGGCCCGGGTTATTTTTTAAAATTAAAGGGGAAAAACGGGGCCCCCTTTTCGAACAAAAACGAAAGCTTGGAGGGGCCATATTGCCCCGGGAAAATTTAACCCCCTTTTTTTTTTGTCCCGCATCCCTTTTTCATCGTTTAAAAGGCTTTCCCCCAAAAGGCAGACCTGGTATCTCCCAAATGTTCGGAGAAATTCTTGAAAGGTATCGACTCCCGGGAACATCAGCCCAAACCCAAATGGGGGGAAATTAGGAAATTTCCGGGTTGGAGCCCAAAAAACACAAATCAAAAAGGGGGGGATTTCCAAAAAGTTTCCCTTTTATTGGTTGTTGTAGGAAATTTCCCCGCCCAGGGCATAATTCTACCCAGTCATTATGAGGAGTTTTTGATAAAATTGACGCGGGGTTCCAGCCAGGTTTTGGGATTGATCCTTCCACTTCCCCATTAGAACTGGGGATGGAAATTAAAGAAAGAAAAATCTTTTCCCAATTTTTACCATTTTACAGATTGCTCTCCAGAACTTAAGGGGAATGGACGCCCCTGTGGGAACACGATGTGGAGGGGAAAAACCAGGGTAGAGGGAAATTGGGTGAATTAAGGAGCGGCCAGTTCTGGAGCAGCGGGAGACCAAAAGGGGAACGAAGTGGGCCTTTTAGAGAAGCGGTTTCCCCCCCAACCCATTTCCCGAGCAGCCCAAAAAAAAAATGGGGGGATCCCTGATGAAATCCTGCGATGTGCTGCCAGGGGGCGGAAGGAAACGGGGAAAAAGGCAGAAAAGGCCCCGTTTGGTAGATTTTTTAAAAGTTTTGTTGGGGGCAAAAGGAAAACGGGCGCGAACTGAACCACCAAGGGGGGCCCCATGTAGGGCCGCTCAGCACCTAAACCCCGGCAAGTGGGGGGGTGAGCGGGCGGGGGGCCCCGATGGGGAAAGGGGCCCCTTTTAGCGGGGGGGGTGTAGGGGCCCAGGACCCCCCGGTTTTTGGGCCCGGGCCCCGGCGGCCCCAAATTACCCCCCCCCGGTCCGTCCGCGTCCGGGTCCAGGGGCCCCGGCCCCCCCCCCCGTGTCCCTTACAGGGGGGCTGGGAAAAAAGGGGGGGGGTCCAAGCAGGTGCTTGGTGTGGGCCGGTTTTTTGGGGTTTTTGGCGTTTTTGGTTTAGGGGGGGGGATGTGGGTGAATTTTAAAGCTTTTGTGTGCTGTGTGGAAAAGGGCCAGCGATTGGGGGAGCATTAGTTGTGGGGAAGGGAAAAAGGGGCATTGAGGGGCCATTAGAGGGGGAAAAATGTGGGGGATTGATAAAGGGGGCCTTGAAAAAATTTGAGGGGGGCCCCCTTTTTGGGGGGGGCATTGGGGGGGGAGTTTTTAAAGGGGCTTTTTTAAGTAGGAGGGAAAGGGGATAAAAGGGGGGGCACCCTTGTGTGATAGGGATAATTGGGGGGGTTTCTTTTGGGGAAAATTGAGGATTTTGGGATGGTTTGGGGCTGGAAGGGAGATGGGGGGGGCCCCTTTGTATGGGGAAGTGGTTTTGGGGGGAAAAAAGGGGACCCAAAAAATTTGGGGCCCCTTTTTTTTAAGGGGAGGCAAGTGAAAAATTTTTTTGGGGTGGCCCATATAAAAGGACCCTTTTTTCTGAAAAACCCCGATTCCAGTTGGGGGTATTTTATGGGAAAAAAAGGGGGTGCCTCCCCGTTTTTCCCGGGGTTTCCGGGCAGCCGGCCCCCTGGAAAGTTTCCCCGGCCCGTTGGCTCTTAGGCCGAACCCTTTTTTCCCCCCCCATAAAAACCTTTGGGGTTTGGGGTTTCCCCCGGCAGCGTTGCACCCCCGGGAAAAAGGGGGGAATAGGGTTTCTCCCGGGGGATTGGGCCTTTTTTTTGGAGTGCAATTACCGTTTTTTTAAAGGGATGGGGAAAAAAAGGGGGTTTGTTTTTTTTTTTTTAAGGAATTTTTTTCCCCTAGAAAAAAAAAAAAATGAAAGGTTTGTTTTTTTTTAAAAAAAAAAAAAAATTTTTCCCGGGTTTTTGGGGTTTTTTTACAATTTAAAACTTGGGAATGAATGGGTGTTTTTTAAAACCCCCCCTTTTTTTCCCCCCTTTTTGGGGAAAACCCAAGATAAGCGACGTTTTGGGGCCTGGTTTTTTCACGGGAAGGCCGGGGTTTTTTTGGCCCCTTCGCCTGAAAATCCAGGCCCAGCGGTCTGCTTATTGGCGGGTTAACAAAAATGGGGACCCCCCGAATTTTTTCGGGGGCCCCATTTTTGTTAACACCCAAAGATAGCAGACGTGGGCCGGTTTTTCGGCTGGGAAGGTCCATACCCTTGGCTCCAAACCTGAAATCCAGGCCCAGCGTCGCTTCCCCCTGGCGGGTTTTAACAAAAAAAAAGGGGGGCCCCCCCTTTTTTTTTCAAGGGGCCCCAAGTTAATCAGCCCTCTGCGCCTGATTGTTCCCCTGGTGCCTAATGAAATAAGCTAAAAGCCCACAAGGGGCCCCTAAAGGGATTGCACAATGTGCAGGCCCCACTGTTGTGGCAGCAGGGAGTCACCCGAACCTGGGTGAAAATAGCGGGGTTTCTTGGGAAAAAAAAAGGGGGCCCCGGGTTTTTTTTTGGGGCCCCCGATTTTGCCCCACCAAACAAAAACTGCGGGGGCGTAAAATCGGTTCAATAAAAAAAATTTGGAAACCAAGGGAAAAACCGGTCAGCGGGCCCCTTATGGCGGTTAACAAAAAGGGGCCCCACCCAATTTTTTTTGAAACCCTTTTTTTAATCAGCCGAAACTTTCTTTCCTTTTTTACACTTCAATCCATTTTTTTGCCCTTAAAAATTTCCATCACCCTTCATTCTTTAAACAAAAATGGGGGCCCCCACCCAATTTTTTCAACCCCATTTTTGAATCACCAAATTCAACTTGGGGCCTTTTTCAGGCGGGGCAACCCATTTTTTCCTAACCAAAAAATCCATTTCAGCTCGCTTCCCCGGCTTTAAAAAATAGGGGGCCCCACCCTTTTTTTTCAAAACCCCTATTTTTTAATCCCCTCTATCAATAATTTTGCTTTTTTATTTTATTTTTATTACAGGAAATGGTTTTTGCAGTAAAATAAAAGATGGTCAAAAACATGTGTCTTTATTTCATTAAAATGATTTTTAATTAAAGTGTGTGTGTTTTATTTTTATTTCATGCAATAGGATTAATAATTGATAGTTGTCTAATTGACAGCTCTCAATTATTAACCTGGCTTAAGGTCACCTTTCAATAGCAAGGTGGCTATAACCCCATATTAACCCATTCGCCACCGCTACAGGGCAATGGGAATAGACGGGCAAAGTGCCAGAAAGGGCGAATCTAATTATAGATTTGTCTTTCCTGGGGTGTCTGGGGGCAGATGTTAGTAGCCGGGGGGGGGCAAAAATAATGGTCCCTCTCTGGGCTATTATTATCTGCCCCCACTCACTGGCTTTGTCTGTCTGGTTGCGAAAATAGGGCGGGAGCCCACGCATTTTTTTTCAGCAATTTTACACCTCATATATATATATACATGTCATTGAATTTGTGACACATATATATATATATATTTATATTTGTAGTTCATACACTTCTACATAGTATAATAGCCGCTAATTCAATTGCCGGCTTTTGTGAAAATGCAGAACCCGACATGAAATGACACTTGGTGTACATAGGGTTAACCATGTCTTTTCATGTCCTTTGCTATCTAATTTGCACAAACAATTAAATCAGACTATGTGTGCAAAATTTCACACCTGTAGGGGTTAATAAGGTGTAAATTCGTAGCAAAAAAGTCCGTTTTTTTTACAACGAATTTACACCTTTAATTAACCCCTACAGGTGTGAAATTTTGCACACATAGTCTGATTTAATTGTTTGTGCAAATCAGATAGCAAACGACATGAAAAGACATGGTTAACCCTATGTACACCAAGTGTCATTTCATGTCGGGTGCTTCTGTCTTTTCACTGAAGCCGGCTTTACCCGGCAATTGAATCAGAGTATATTTTACTATGTAGAAGTGTATAAACTATACATATATGTATATATATATATGTCACAATGACATGTATATATATATATATTATGTATGCTATGTGTGTATATTTAGTGTTTACAAGGAAAGAATGGGGTTTTTTTAGTTGCGATATTTTGTTCCCATAGACTTACATGGGACTTCCGGTATCGGTATCGGGTATCGCCGATATTTTAGTGATATCGGCGATACCATTCCGATTCCAATACTTTAGGATATCGGAAAGTATCGCTCAACTCTAATAAGGAGGCAATCATGATGATAATGGGGAGTCTTTCCACGCTTTCCTGAGCCGTAACAGTGCAGAACGCAGTAGAGCAGAGGAGAGCTCCATATTTTGTATGGAGCATTATATGGGGACCAGTATCCTGTATGGAGCATTATATGGGGACCAGTATCCTGTATGGAGCATTATATTGGGTCCAGTATTCTGTATGGAGCATTATTTTGGGTCCAGTATTCTGTATGGAGCATTATATGGGGGGTGACATCCTGCATGGGGTATTATATGGGTGATGAGGGGGAGACTGTGGTGCCCATAATATTGTATGGAGGACTGTACTGTCCAGTCTGTTCTGTGCGCTGTGAGGATTTGGCGGTTTTTGAGCTATTGTACAATTTACAATAGATATCACTCATGTAATGGAAGAAGTGAAGTATTTGGCATTGTACTGTACCTATATTTCTCTGCTGTATCTGTGCATCATGAATCGTGGTCTGTGTTAAAGGGGCCCACTGAGGCTCTTTCGCCCGGGGCCCATAAAAACCTGGAGCCGGCCCTGCCAGTAGTAACGGGAGATGAGTTGCTGCATCTTTTTCTGACCAGCATGGCCAGCCAACTTAGAAGAATGACCCCACCGCAGAACACGACTACGATCAGAAGCGGACACGAGAGTCTTCCCTGGAGGAAGCCGGGCAAGATCAGTGGAGGCAACAGAGATTAACTTAGAAGGTTCAATAATGTGCTGAGGTTCTTCCTCCAGTTCAGGAGGCAAAAAGGCTCTGGAGAGTGCGTCTGCCTTGATGTTCTTGTCAGCTGGACGGAAATGAAGTACAAAATTGAAACGGGCAAAAAACAGTGCCCAACGGGCCTGACGGGGATTCAGCCTTAAAGCAGATTGGAGATAGGCAAGGTTTTTATGGTCGGTGAATATGACTACCTGGTGATGAGCTCCCTCAGGAAGATGTCTCCATTCTTGCAGAGCCAATTTGATGGCCAACAGTTCGCGATCACCGACAGAGTAGTTCCTTTCTGCAGGAGAAAAAACCTTGGAAAAAAAACCACACAAGATCATCCGCCCGGTAGACGACTTCTGGGTGAGAACTGCTCCTGCACCTATGGAAGAAGCGTCAACCTCAAGAAAAAATTGCTCATTCGAATTAGGACGATGGAGAACGGGTGCGGAAGCGAAGGCTTTTTTGAGAGAAACAAAGGCCTCTTCTGCCTCGGAGGACCATTCCTTAGAGTTTACACCTTTCCGGGATAAGGCTGTGATAGGAGCCACTCGGGTTGAAAAGTTTGGAATGAATTGCCGGTAGTAATTGGCGAACCCTAGGAACCGTTGTATGGCTTTTAGCCCAGACGGACGAGGCCAGTTGAGAACTGCAGACAACTTCTCCGAGTCCATCTTTAATCCTGTGGAAGATACAATGTACCCAAGGAAAGGCAAGGAAGACTGCTCAAAGAGGCATTTCTCATATTTGGCATATAGCCTGTTCTCTCTCAGTCTTTGTAAGACCAGGCGTACTTGCCTCCGGTGTGACACCAAGTCTGCAGAGAAAATCAAAATATCGTCTAGGTAGACCACGACACAAGTATAGAGCAGGTCCCTGAAAATGTCATTAACAAATTCCTGAAAGACCGCAGGTGCATTGCTTAGGCCACATGGCATTACCAGGTATTCATAGTGGCCGTCACGGGTGTTGAAGGCTGTTTTCCATTCGTCTCCCTCTCTGACTCGGATCAGGTTGTATGTAAGGTTCTTTGTCTCTGTTGACATGTTCCTTGAAACTCAGTTTTCCGTCTGCCATTTGCTTTCTGTCTTTCTGCAGCTCTTGCCCTCAGTTAATATGGAGTTTCCAGTTTTCATGTTCCCGCCCTGATTCTTCCCTCTTGCTTCTTAAGCAGCCTCAGCTGAACAATCAGTGCTCCTGAATCAAGCCTCAGTCAGTCTGTGACCTGACTCCTGGAAGCCTTGGACTTGTACTCCAGCTATTCCCTACTGAGGAACCTTGGAACACTTTTGAACTCTGGAAACCTGCTGTTTGGTGAATCCATGTTTGCAGAGGAATTACGGTACAGAGAAGAGATCCTGAACCTGCTTTGGAGATTTATTGTAGTGCTTGAAGTTACTCTGGCCTGCTGTGTCTCCTGTTGCTGTTCCTGCAAACTGTGTGAACTTTTCAGCATGCTTGTATGAAGTAATACAAGTCATTTCATTTCAACCTATGTCTCCTGTGTTTTCCTCGCACCCAAGCACAAGACGCTATAGGAACTGTACACTATACATGACAAGATTCAGGAGCCAATGTTTAGTGTCTGCTGGGTCTGGGAAAGCCGTGTCTGCTGTGACTGTGGATATCAGATGTCCGTTTAATACCTTATGTGATGACAGTGGTTGTGACTTCTCACAACCATTCCAGGTGAGCGCATTCCCTTAAAATTTTACTCTGGAGTGTTACCACAGGTAAACACTATTGTTTTTTTTTTTTTCCTTTCCTCTTCTCCTTCCAGCACCTCTGCCTTAAAAGATCTGGAAGATGGAGGCCCGCATAAAGGAACTTTGGGAGTGACTGATACAATCCTTTCAGATGTACAGACTTTAAAAACCCGTTTTGCAAGCCTACAGGACCTCACTAATCATAATTTGCAAGTATTTGGACAGACTACCCAGGAATTGCGAGCCAGGATTGAGGCTCTAGAGCAGACCCGGGCAAGGGGCGGCCCGCGGGCCGCATCCGGCCCGCCGGCTGTCAGTGACCGGCCCGCGGTGGCGCTCCGGCAGTCTCAGGGCCCCGGCATCAGCTGGCACAATACTTACCTCTCCCGTGCCTCCGCTGCTGCAGCTCCGGGCTCCACCGGCGCTTCCTCTCACAGCCGGCCGCTGAATGACGTCATCATTCAGCGGCCGGCTGTGTCAGAGAGCGGGGACGCTGGACAGGTAAGACGTGTCTCTGTGTGTGTCTGTGTCTATGTAGTGCGGTGCTTTGTGTGTGTGTGTGTGTGTGTGGTATATGTATGTGAGAGAGTGCTTATGTGCTGTCTGTGTGTGATGATGGGCAGGCATTGCTGATAATGGGAAGGCATTGATGATGATGGGGAGAAGATGATGATAATGGCAGGCATGATGATAATGGCAGCATTGATGAAAATGGGCAGGCATTGATGATGGGGAGAAGATGATGATGGGCAGGCATTGCTGATAATGGGGAGGCATTGATGATGATGGGGAGATGATGATAATGGGCAGGTATTGATGATAATGGGGAGGCATTGATGATGATGGGGAGAAGATGATGATAATGGGCAGGTATTGATGATAATGGGCAGGCATTGATGATGGGGAGAAGATGATGATGATGATGATGGGCAGGCATTGATGATGATGGGGAGAAGATGATGATAATGGGCAGGCATTGATGATAATGGGCAGGCATTGATGATGGGGAGAAGATGATGATGGGCAGGCATTGCTGATAATGGGGAGGCATTGATGATGATGGGGAGAAGATGATGATAATGGGCAGGTATTGATGATAATGGTGAGGCATTGATGATGATGGGGAGAAGATGATGATAATGGGCAGGTATTGATGATAATGGGCAGGCATTGATGATGGGGAGAAGATGATGATGATGATGGGCAGGCATTGATGATGATGGGGAGAAGATGATGATAATGGGCAGGTATTGATGATAATGGGCAGGCATTGATGATGGGGAGAAGAGATGATGATGATGATGGGCAGGCATTGATGATGATGGGGAGAAGATGATGATAATGGGCAGGTATTGATGATAATGGGCAGGCATTGATGATGGGGAGAAGATGATGATGGGCAGGCATTGCTGATAATGGGGAGGCATTGATGATGATGGGGAGAAGATGATGATAATGGGCAGGCATTGATGATAATGGGCAGGCATTGATGATGGGGAGAAGATGATGATGGCAGGCATTGCTGATAATGGGGAGGCATTGATGATGATGGGGAGAAGATGATGATAATGGGCAGGTATTGATGATAATGGGCAGGCATTGATGATGGGGAGAAGATGATGATGATGGGCAGGCATTGATGATGATGGGGAGAAGATGATGATAATGGGCAGGTATTGATGATAATGGGCAGGCATTGATGATGGGGAGAAGATGATGATGATGATGGGCAGGCATTGATGATGATGGGGAGAAGATGATGATAATGGGCAGGTATTGATGATAATGGGCAGGCATTGATGATGGGGAGAAGATGATGATGATGAGGCAGGCATTGATGATGATGGGGAGAAGATGATGATAATGGGCAGGTATTGATGATAATGGGCAGGCATTGATGATGGGGAGAAGATGATGATGGGCAGGCATTGCTGATAATGGGGAGGCATTGATGATGATGGGGAGATGATGATAATGGGCAGGTATGTATATATACAGTATATATATATATATATAGTATATATATACAGTATTGGGTAGAACGGAGTTAATTATATTAGTCCGGCCCTCTAAAACCATCCCAATTTCTCATGCGGCCCCCTGGCAAAATTAATTGCCCACCCCTGCTCTAGAGGAACGAGCCCAGGCTCCTGCCATAACCCCAAGTTCTGGGATCCCCAAATTACCTCCTTTTCGTTTTGGCGGTGAACGTGAGAAATTCAGGGGATTTATTAATCAATGCAATTTATTTTTCTCTGCACATGCTTCACAATTTCCCACTGAACGATCCAAAGTGCTTACTATAATCATGTTGCTTACCAATAAGGCTTTGATGTGGGCAAACCCTCTAATTGAGACTGAGGATGATTGTTTGAATCACCTTGATGCTTTTATTTCAGCCATGGGGCAGGTGTTTGATGACCCCAATCGAGGTGCAACAGCTGAAGCAGCCATGTTAACTTTGCGCCAAGGTAAGCGTTCAGTAGCCGAATATGCCCTGGATTTCAGGAGATGTTCTCTTGATACCACTTGGGACACTTCTGCTAAAAAATCTATTTTTCGGAAAGGGTTGTCTCCACTGATTAATGATGAACTTGCTCGTGCCGACCCTCCCACTGCGTTAGGTGACTTTATTAACTATTGTATCCGTATTGATGCTCGTCTGACTGAACGCAGACGAGAGATGTTTCGAAAATAATCGCACTAACCTTTTACTACCTCCCTCCTCAGCTAAGGAACCTTTGAGTAGGATCACAAGGGAACCAGAACCTGAACCCATGCAGGTGGACTCTTTACAAAGACGGGTTAGTGATGCACGCAAAGAACATCGTATAAAGGAAAATCTATGTTTCTACTGTGGTAAGTCAGGGCACTTCATTATAAACTGCCCCAGCCGTTCTCGTAAGACTACTGCAGCAGTCATTCACTGTGAGTGTTGCGAGAGGAGCTCTGTCATGTCCGAGCCTCAGGCTCCAGAGAGATCTGCTGCAAGAGATCTTGATTTCTCGGACTTAAACTCTGTTAGTTCTGGGGACGATGACGGTATAAACGCTGCAATTTTTCAAGTTTCCTCAGCGGTGTCCCAGCTGAGTTGTAAAAGAAACAATTCTCATTGCTTCCTTTCCATCAAACTCTGGGTTGACTCAGTCTGGGTGTCTAGCTCTGCTATGATCGACTCAGGAGCAAGTGGAAATTTTATGGATATCTCCTTTGCTCTGAAACAGGGGATATGTTCAGTGAAGAAGGCTACTCCAGTACAGATGGAGACTGTGGATGGCTCTCTACTGACTTCTGGACCAGTGGATCAAGAAACAGAGCCTTTGAGGGTCCTTATGGGTAAAGATCATCAGGAGAAAATGTCTTTTTTGCTTATCTCTTCTCCCCACTTTCCCATCATTCTAGGGCTACCATGGCTGCAGGCGCAGAATCCTACGATTAACTGGGAGACCAAGGAATTACACTTTCCGGAGAAACAGATGAGTCAAGGAGTTTCAGCTTGCTCTGTTCCTAAAGGAACCATGTCAGTCCCTGAACTACCAGCTGTATACCAGGACTATGTGGATTTATGTGACAAGAAGAACGCTGATCAGCTTCCTCCTCACCGTCCATATGATTGTCCAATTGAATTATTGCCTGGAGCCGAGATACCTTTTGGTAAGATCTACCCCCTAGCGGGGCCCGAGCTAAAAGCTTTGAAGGATTATATAGACGAAAATTTAGCCAAGGGCTTCATACGCCCCTCTTCATCTCCCGCAGGTGCACCCATCTTCTTTGTGAAGAAGAAAGATGGATCTCTGAGACCCTGCATAGACTATAGGGAACTCAATAAGGTTACTATTAGAAACCGTTATCCATTGCCTTTAATCCCTGAGTTGTTGGAGAGAGTGCGGCATGCCAAAATTTTCTCTAAACTGGATCTCCGTGGGGCCTATAACTTGGTCCGTATTAGACCTGGGGATGAATGGAAGACTGCTTTCAGGTCACGCTATGGACACTTTGAATATCTAGTTATGCCTTTTGGTCTGAGTACCGCCCCAGCCACTTTCCAACACTTCGTGAATGATATCTTCAGGGATCTCCTAGATACATTTGTGGTGATTTATCTGGATGATATTCTAATTTTTTCTAACTCCACAGAGGAACATCATGGACATGTGAGAATGGTCTTAGAACGCCTAAGACAAAACCATCTCTACATCAAGCTTGAAAAATGTGAATTCCATAGGACCGAAATTAAATTTCTGGGGTATGTACTATCTACGCAAGGGATTAGTATGGATGGAAGCAAGACCCAAGCCATCAAGGATTGGCCAATTCCTAGAAATGTGAAGGAGGTGCAGCGTTTCATCGGGTTTGCCAACTTCTATAGACGTTTCATTAAGAATTTTTCTGAGGTAGTGTCACCTATCACCCAACTTACCCGGAAACAGTCTAGGTTCTCCTGGACCCGCAAGCTCAGGAAGCATTTTCCTGTTTAAAGGATAAATTTACCACCGCACCTATCTTAGTACATCCCAACCCCGAGCTTGCCTTCATAATAGAGGTGGATGCTTCAGACTGTGCCGTTGGAGCTATACTCTCTCAGAGAACAGGTGAGAAGAATGTCTTGCATCCCTGTGCCTTCTTTTCCCAGCAGTTGTCTTCGGCTGAGAGGAACTACGATGGGGAGCAATAGAGAATTGTTGGCCATTATTGCCGCCTTCAAGGAATGGAGACACCTTCTTCAGGGAGCTGCACAGCAAATAGTCGTCCTGACAGACCATCGTAACCTTGAATTTATCAGGTCGGCTAAGTGCCTGACTCCTCGCCAGGCTCGCTGGAATCTTTTCCTAAACCAATTTAATTTTGTCATTTCTTATAGACCAAGATCGCGCAATGGAAAGGCTGATGCACTCTCTAGGATTCATTCAGCAGAGACACGTCCACTTACTCCTCCTAAGACTATTCTTCCTGACTCTAGATTCCTGGGAGTGATTCATAATCAAGACCTACTTAAGGACATCAAGGAAGCATACCATGCGGATTCTTTGTTGGCTCAACCCCCAAGGGACGTAAGTCTTGTCTTTAAGAATGGTGTGTGGATTCAGGGACAACGTCTGTATATACCTGAAACAGTCAGATTGAGAGTATTGCAACTCATCCACTATTCCAAGATAGCCGGGCATAGGGGAATTCTAAAGACACAAGAATTTCTTTCTCGTTTCTTTTGGTGGCCCACTTACAGGAAAGATGTCTTAAACTATGTCACTTCATGTGAAGTCTGTGCAAGATGCAAAACACCTCGCTCCTCACCAACTGGTCTGTTACAACCTCTTCCCACCCCGTCCCGCCCGTGGGGATCCATTTCTATGGACTTCATTGTGGAGTTACCAACCTCTCAGGGGAAGAACACCATTCTAGTGGTGGTTGACCGTCTAACAAAGGCAGCTCATTTTATCCCTTGTGTCGGCTTACCCACTGCAAAACAGACATCAGACTTGATGATTAAGAATGTGTTTCGCTTACATGGAGTACCGGATGAGGTCATTTCGGATCGAGGGGTGCAATTCACTTCAAGGTTTTGGCAAAATTTCTGTGCAGCATTGGACATTAAAGTAAACCTTTCTTCTGCTTTTCATCCCAGACTAATGGACAGACAGAATGAACCAATCAGACCCTGGAGCAGTATCTCCGCTGTTTTATCTGCCACCTACAGGATGATTGGGTGGATCTACTTCCACTGGCTGAGTTCTCTTATAACAACTCTCAGAGCGCCTCCACTAAGCAGTCTCCTTTTTACTCCAATCTAGGTTATCATCCTAACATTCTTCCTCGATTTCCCATAGATACGCCCTTGCCGGCAGTGGCTGAAAGAATCACTTCTTTACAAAAGAATATGGATCTTCTAAAGGAAAATCTAGAATTGGCTCAGGAAAGGTACAAGAAAGCAGCAGATAAATTTCGTAAACCTGCACCAGCTTTCAAGGTAGGAGATTTGGTCTGGCTGTCAACCAGAAATCTTAAATTAAAGATTCCATCGTCTAAATTGGGACATAAGTACATTGGACCTTATAAGATCAATAAGATTATAAGTGCTGTTGCTTGTCGTCTTCAACTGCCCAGAACTATGAGAATCCACCATGTCTTTCATGTATCCCTACTAAAGGCTGCAACACCCAATACGTTTCCTGGACGTTCTTCTCCTTGCCCTGACCCAGTGCTGGTCGATGGTCAGGAAGAATTTATGGTGGAAAGGATTCTAGATTCCAGGTTGTACAGAAATCAGTTGCAATATTTGATTAAATGGCAGGGCTACCCAGTGGAGGACAACTCATGGGAACCAGTCAATAATGTAAATGCTCCTCGCCTGCTCCGCCAGTTTCATCAGAGGTACCCTGACAAGCCTGGTCTGAGGTCATCCGGAGGTTATCCCGAAGGGGGAGTAATGTAAGGTTCTTTGTCTCTGTTGACATGTTCCTTGAAACTCAGTTTTCTGTCGGCCATTTTGCTTTCTGTCTTTCTGCAGCTCTTGCCCTCAGTTAATATGGAGTTTCCAGTTTTCATGTTCCCGCCCTGATTCTTCCCTCTTGCTTCTTAAGCAGCCTCAGCTGAACAATCAGTGCTCCTGAATCAAGCCTCAGTCAGTCTGTGACCTGACTCCTGGAAGCCTTGGACTTGTACTCCAGCTATTCCCTACTGAGGAACCTTGGAACACTTTTGGACTCTGGAAACCTGCTGTTTGGTGAATCCATGTTTGCAGAGGAATTACGGTACAGAGAAGAGATCCTGAACCTGCTTTGGAGATTTATTGTAGTGCTTGAAGTTACTCTGGCCTGCTGTGTCTCCTGTCGCTGTTCCTGCAAACTGTGTGAACTTTTCAGCATGCTTGTATGAAGTAATACAAGTCATTTCATTTCAACCTATGTCTCCTGTGTTTTCCTCGCACCCAAGCACAAGACGCTATAGGAACTGTACACTATACATGACATTGTAGGCCCCTCTGAGATCCAATTTGGTGAAGATCTTGGCCCCTCGGAGACGATCAAACAGCTCTGAAATAAGAGGTAATGGATACCTGTTTTTTACCGTGATCTGATTTAGACCCCGGTAGTCGATACAGAGCCGCAAGGATCCATCCTTCTTCTTCACAAAGAAGAATCCAGCTCCTGCCGATGATGATGACTTTCGGATAAATCCTCTAGCCAGATTATCTTGGATGTAGTCCGACATAGCCTGAGTCTCTGCCTGTGAAAGGGGATAAACTCTCCCGCGAGGAGGAGATACTCCAGGAAGAAGCTCTATCTGACAGTCATACGACCTGTGTGGAGGTAGTCTCTCAGCCTCCTTTTTCCCAAAGACGTCAGAGAAAGACCAATAGGCGGAAGACAACCCTGGCAGGGTATCAGGCTGGACTGGAGGCGAAACAGGTTGAATCCGGGTTAAGCAACGATTCATGCAGGTATCTTCCCAACGCAGAACTTCTCCAGTTTTCCAATTAAGGACTGGTTCATGCATCTGGAGCCAAGGTAAACCTAAAAGCATGGGATGGGACAAACCGGGATATACATAAAATCGCATTCGTTCAGCATGCATTAGACCTACCCGGAGTTCCACCAACTCGGTTTGAAACTGGACGGGCTCGGTCAGTGGTTTGCCATCTACGGCGGTCACCTGCAACGGATCAGGAAGACGCTGGACTGGTAAGCGGTAATGATCCACAACCGCCTGCTGGATGAAGTTCCCTGCAGCTCCAGAATCCAGTAGAGAATGTTCGGAGAATTTTATTGCTCCATAGGACACGGAGACTGAGATGTGTAAAGAGGGAGAGGACTGTTCTCTACCTAGGTTGGCCCCTCCTACCGAACCTAGGCACTGGAGTTTCCCGACTTTTTAGAACAGAAATGGATCAAATGTTCAGAACTACCGCAGTAGTAACAACTTCCCTCCTTGCGACGTGCCTCCCGGCGGCGGGTGGCCAAACTTACACGGTCTACCTCCATGGCCTCGGAGGAGGAAGGCGAGGCACCTGTTTTGAACAAACTAGAGTCCAGGTGATAGGACCTTTTGTCCCGCTTGATCTCCATGGAACGCTCCTGAAAACGCAGGTCAATTCGGGTTGCCAAGGATATTAGCTCTTCCAAGAGGGTAGGTCTGTCCCGTCCCGCCAGCTCATCCTTGATTCTTCCGGATAGGCCTTCCCAGAAGTTAGCAACCAGGGCCTCATTGTTCCAGGACAATTCAGACGAGAGGGTGCGGAATTTAACAGCATACTGAGCTACCGTGAGAGTACCTTGGCGCAGGCGGAGCAAGGCAGAAGCAGTCGAAGTGGTGCGACCAGGTTCATCGAAGGTCCTGCGAAAAGCCTCTAGGAAAGATTGAAGATCATTAACCAGCGGATCCCCTCTCTCCCATAGCGGGTTTAGCCAGGCGAGGGCCTCTCCTCCCAGGTGTGACATGATGAAGCCCACCTTGGCTCGGTCAGAAGCAAACATATGCCCCAAGATTTCGAAGTGTAGAGTGCACTGATTGAGAAAACCCCGACACTGAGTAGGATCACCCTGGAAACGGGTAGGAGCCGCCAGGCGGGGACCTTTACTTGCCATGGGAACTGGTACCTGAGTATTGATAGAAGAGTCAGGTGCAGACGAGGACCCCAAGGAATCCATGTGGGTAGACAAGCTGCGTAGATAAGTCGTGATCTTGTCCTGTTGAACTCCTAAACGGGCCACCTCCTGGCACAGATCCGTGGTCGGAGGTCTCTGGGATCCAGCGGGTTCCATGGCCGGAGCAATCTGTAACGAATGGAAGCGGAGGCAGAGATGGTGAAGTTCATATTCGTCTTTATTTTTTAATGTGGAACCTCGAGACCGCGGTCCGGGGGGCTCCGAAGGGGGCATGACTAATGAGCCCCGGGTACCCGTAGTAAGGCCCCTCGAACAGGACCAGAATGGAATACCCGGAGGACACAGGTGCTACCTCCAGTTAGACCCCGGACACGTGGCAGCTGTCCCAGAGGGACCAAAAGGATAACAGGTATATACAGAGTCCGTGGAGGGTTCTTGACGGAGATGAGTAAGGTCCTGGTCCAGAATGGATGGTGGCAGGCTGGCTCCAGTGACCTTGTCACAGTCCACGGGTACGGATGGCTGATGGCGGAACGGAATGACACTTGCGCCAGTAATAACCAAGATTGTCCAGGTTAGCCAGATACGGGTTAGCAATGATCTGTGGAGACAAATAGTATAAGCGAAGCACAGAGACTGCAGACGCAGCGCAGACAGATCAGGAACAGAACCGGATGTAGCAATGATAGAACACGTTGCTCCGGCACTCCCCTTATGGTGGAGTGACCAGATATAGTACTGAGTGCGCTGCCATTGGTTAATTGGCTATTTCAAAAAATGCACGCTGCCCCTTTAAGAGAGACGGTGGGCGCGGCCTCGCATCCTAAGCAATCTATCTGGAGGCCTGCTAGCAGCGTGCCAGGAACTGGAGGAGGACACAGGACGCTGAGGAGCAGATGGGACAGGAGACCTCAGCCTGCGCGCAGACTGCTGCAGAGGGACAGCTAGAGGAGCAGGTGAGTGACCAGGCGCGCAGGCTGCTGCAGAGGGACAGCTAGAGGAGCAGGTGAGTGACCAGGACGGAGTGCAGAGCCAGCACGGGGACCGAGTGTAACAGAGACATGGGGTTTGGACACATATAATAAAAGGTCGTCTGCAAACAAAGCAATTTTGTGCTAACATTGTCCAATCTGGATGCCGTGTATGTCAATATTACTGCCATAGCCAAATGCTCCATAACTATGACATACAAAAGCGGTGATAGGGGGCACCCCTGTCTTGTCCCGTTTCCGATACTAAAAGGAACCGACAAAGCCCCATTAACCCGGACTTTTGCAGTAGGCTTAGAGTATAGTGTAAAAATCTTAGTCATAAATCGCTGGCCTAATCCGATCTGTCGTAGTGCCTCCCTCATGTAACCCCAGTGGACTCTATCAAAGGCCTTCTCAGCATCTACCAACAACAAACTAACTGGAATATTCCTAGTCTTGGCTTTATAAATCAAGAGTAAGGTCTTAATCGTATTGTCTCTAGCCTCCCGGCCTTTGACAAAGCCCACCTGGTCCAGATCAATAATAGAGGGAAGCAACAGCGACAACTGATCCGCCAAGATCTTTGAATACATTTTTATATCTATATTTAGCAGGGAAATGGGCCGATAATTGGAAGCCAATGTTGGGTCCTTCCCTGGTTTAGGGAGTATGCTGATGTGCGCCTCAAGGGCTTGGGGGGCAAAGTCCACACCCTCTGATATTGAGTTAAACGTGGTTAGCATTTGTGGGGCAAGCACTTCCTGTGGAGTTTTGTAAAAAATCGGGGTGAAACCATCTGGACATGGGCATTTTGAATGTGGAGTAGTTTTAATAGCTTCCGTCTCTGTAATATCTGATTCCAATGCTAATATCTCCGTATCTGTCAAGGCGGGAAGGGCAGTGGATTCAACGTGCTCCCTAATTTTTTTTAGCCAAGTCTTCCGGGTATAAATCTGCATATTTACCCTTAATATTATAAAGATTGTGATTATAGGCCCGGAATACCTCCAGTATTTTGGTGGGATTATGGGTTATTAAATCATCTCTAGTTTTAATTTTCGTAACATGGGTACGATTTGATCTTGGATAGAGCATACGGGCTAGGGGGCGTCCGCATTTATCAGAGAACCTATAGAAATAATTCTTGGATTTCTCCATTTGTCAGTTATAGTTTTGGTCGAGTAACTTCTTAAGTTCTATACGTTTCCGTATGAGGTCTGTCATCGTGGTATGAGACAGTGTTCGTTTTATGTGCTGCCTCTAGTATGTTAATCTGTGTATATAATTCCTTGATCTGTTCAGTCCTAGCCTTTTTGAGACGAGACCCGTGCTTTATTAAAGTACCTCTCAGGATGCATTTTAACGCCTCCCACTTAAAGGGCTGTGGCGTAGTATCTGATGAATGCTTGTGTACAAAATTAGCAACATCTCCTTTTAACGCTAGAAGGCATAAATTATCTTTCAAGAGTTGACCATTGAGTCTCCACGTCCATGATTTATATGGTAAATCCGGCAACTCTAAAGCTAAAAATACAGGAGCATGGTTGGATAGAAAGATGTCTCCTATTTTAGTATTAGGGTTCCACCCTAGGGCAGCGTGACTGATTAAAAAAAAATCAATACGACTATAAGAATTGTGCACAGAGGAAAAATATGTATAATCCCTATCCTGTGGGTGGATAATACGCCAAATGTCCCCAAGCTGGAGAGTGTGAAGGAGTTTTTTGACTGAGCGCAATTTTTTGCTCGGAACGGTATCTTTTCCAGAGGTCGAATCCACCACCGGGTCTAGGACAAAGTTGAAGTTACCACCTATGATGACTGTTCCCTCCGCAAATTCAGCGAGCCGCAGCAGGAGAGCTCTACAAACAGAAGATTGTTTTCTATTTGGGAGATACCAATTAACAATTGTTAGAATGGTGGATCCAATTTGTAGCTTAAGGAAAATAAACCTTCCCCTGGGTCAATCATAGAGTCCATAATGATATGAGACAAGTTTTTATGTATCCCTATAGAGACCCCTTTTGATCTAGAATCAGGATTAGAACTATGTGTCCATGTTGGGTAATACCTATTCGGAATGGGTGGGACTGAGCCTGTTTTAAAATGTGTCTCCTGAAGTAAGACTATGTGAGCATGTTGTTTATGGAGACTATACAGAATTTGAGATCTTTTTTGAGGTATATTGAAGCCCCTCACATTCACAGTACAAACTGTCAATGAAGTCATTTCTAGGGGGACTGGGAGCCCAATACCTATTAAAACCTAAGTTCGTAAATATATATCACTATAGTGGCACTGGGATCTTAAAGGAAAATGGGTTAGGTAAGGACAAGGATAGAGGGCTAGGATAGTATAGAAATTAGTAAGAAAGAGAAAAATAAAGTCAAAAAGATAAGAAAGATTATATTAAAACGTATCAAGCAGAAACAGCTAGAACCTAAAGTAAGTTCCAAACAATAGGTGGGGTAGTTTAAAGTTCCACACCTGCCGGCAGAGTGTGGATCCCCCTGTAGTACGTGTCCTTTCCAAGGGTTGGAGATTGATCCCCAGCCAAAAGATCTGTATGCATCAACTTGTACTAACTGTAAATCTACCAGATATATTACTGAATAACACAATGATACATTATCAATCAGTACATAAAAAAAAAGAAAAAACCGCTACATAATAATATTATAAGCTAAACAACTGGTGTAACTTCATCGGAGTCCTCCAAGTAGAAAACTGTAGGAGCATCCCCATCCCCCCTACCCCACCCCAACATGCAGCAGGCGCAGTAATAACAATAATAATAACAA
>JARQOD010004335.1:0-55810 GCA_033576555.1 Oophaga sylvatica | reverse complement strand
GAGTCATTTTCCCATCAGGGTTGCCGGTGATCAATTGTTCTGGTCTGAATCCTTCATTCCAGTTTCCCTTGTAGCCTGCTGTGTCGTGTCTGCATCTCCTGCTTACAGATAAGACTTTTGCTTCTTTTGTGTTTGTGCTATATTTTTGCATTTTGTCCTGCACTTCTTTGGGGGCCTTCAGGGTCCCCTCCGGGGGCTTCTGCCTCTCAGTTTAGTTCAGCCACTGAGTTTTGTTCTTTTGCTTTTTCCAGTTTTTTCAGTGGCTGCTGTTTTTATTTTGTTACACCAGAGAACTAATTTAGGTGGTAGAGGTCATGTGATCTCAGGTGATTTTGAAATTAGTAGAGTTGGTGCTTTTCAGGGTTTTCTGGGATTGCAGTAAGTACCCTTCCTGTCCTTTTCTATTTAGATAGTTTGGGCCCCAGCGTTTGCTCATACTATTTTCTTTCTGTGTCAGTATTTCCTCTTGTCTAACCGCCATTACATGTTTGGGGGCTTTCTGTTATCTTTGGGGATCTGCTCCGGGCAGGGGCGTAACTAGGAACGGCAGGGCCCCACAGCAAACTTCACAATGGGGCCCCCCCCTCGCGTGCGTTGCCAATCCCGGTCTACCCAAGTTGTGTTAAGAAAGATACCTTTATTATCCAAAATTAGAGGTTTTTGGAGTAATGATAGTGAAATAACAGAAAGGAACCAACTCCCAGGAAGCAACTGAGGTAGTGACAAAGGTAGGCTTTCTCCAGAGTAAATATGTGAAGAAACTTGTAATCCAGCCTGCAAATTGCTTTCAAAACAGATGATTTATTCAGTAGAACAACAGTCCGGTATACAGAATAATCTAAGATTGTTCTGTATACCGTACTTCTGCACCACGCCCTCACCAATTACACATGTGAGGAGTGACAGCCTCAGCTCTGCTACATGTGAGGAGTGACAGCCTCAGCTCTGCTACATGTGAGGAGTGACAGACTCAGTTCTGCTACATGTGAGGAGTGACAGCCTCAGCTCTGCTACATGTGAGGAGGAACAGCCTCAGCTCTGCTAATGTGAGTAGGGACAGCCTCAGCTCTGCTACATTCGAGGAGTGACAGCCTCAGCTCTGCTACATGTAAGGAGTGACAGCCTCATCTCTGCAACATATGAGGAGTGACAGCCTCAGCTCTGCTACTTGTATAGCAAAGCTGAGGCTGTCACTCCGCGCATGTAGCAGAGATGAGGCTGTCACTCCTCGCATGTAGCAGAGCTGAGGTTGCTACTTGTCACATGTAGCAGAGCTGAAGTTGTTACTTGTCACATGAGCAGAGCTGAGGTTGTTACTTGTCACATGAGCAGAGCTGAGGTTGCTACTTGTCACATGTAGCAGAGCTGAGGTTGTTACTTGTCACATCTAGCAGAGCCGAGGTTGCTACTTGTCACATGTAGCAGAGCTGACGTTGTTACTTGTCAAATGTAGCAGAGCTGAGGTTGTTACTTGTCACATGTAGCAGAGCTGAGGTTACTTGTCACATGTAGCAGAGCTGAGGTTACTTGTCACATGTAGCAGAGCTGAGGTTGCTACTTGTCACATGAGCAGAGCTGAGGTTGTTACTTGTCACATGAGCAGAGCTGAGGTTGCTACTTGTCACATGTAGCAGAGCTGAGGTTGTTACTTGTCACATCTAGCAGAGCCGAGGTTGCTACTTGTCACATGTAGCAGAGCTGACGTTGTTACTTGTCAAATGTAGCAGAGCTGAGGTTGTTACTTGTCACATGTAGCAGAGCTGAGGTTACTTGTCACATGTAGCAGAGCTGAGGTTACTTGTCACATGTAGCAGAGCTGAGGTTGCTACTTGTCACATGAGCAGAGCTGAGGTTGTTACTTGTCACATGAGCAGAGCTGAGGTTGTTACTTGTCACAAATAGCAGAGCTGAGGTTGCTACTTGTCACAAGTAGCAGTTGAGGTTGTACTTGTCACAGTAGAGAGCTGAGGTTACTTGTCACATGTAGCAGAGCTGAGGTTGTTACTTGTCACATGTAGCAGAGCTGAGGTTGTTACTTGTCACATGTAGCAGAGCTGAGGTTACTTGTCACATGTAGCAGAGCTGAGGTTACTTGTCACATGTAGCAGAGCTGAGGTTGCTACTTGTCACATGAGCAGAGCTGAGGTTGTTACTTGTCACATGAGCAGAGCTGAGGTTGTTACTTGTCACAAATAGCAGAGCTGAGGTTGCTACTTGTCACAAGTAGCAGAGTTGAGGTTGTTACTTGTCACATGTAGCAGAGCTGAGGTTGCTACTTGTCACATGTAGCAGAGCCGAGGTTGCTACTTGTCACATGTAGCAGAGCTGAGGTTGCTACTTGTCACATGTAGCAGAGCCGAGGTTGCTACTTGTCACATGTAGCAGAGCTGAGGTTGTTACTTGTTACATGTAGCAGAGCTGAGGTTGTTACTTGTCACATGTAGCAGAGATCAGGGTGTCACTCGTCACTTGTAGCAACCATGAGGCTGTTACTGGGCCAGGGGGAGGCTACTGGTGACTGAGGTCCCGTGCCCAACAGGGCCCAGGGGGAGGTTAGTGGTGACTTGAGGCTTGCGTCAAACAGGGCCCAGGAGCCCGAGGCCCTGTTGGAATGCGGGCCCCTTGCTACCTGGGCCCTGTGTTGAATGTGGGCCCCCTGCTGCCTGGGCCCTGTTGAATGTGGGCCCCCTGCACTGCAGCCTGGGCCCTGTTGAATGTGGGCCCTGTTAGATCCTGCCTGCACCTGCCCTCCCAGTCACCATTGAGCAGCCAAGCCTCTTCTCACTGTTGAGAGACTCACGGTACTCACCCTGCTCGCCCGGGCTTCCACCTGCTTGTCCAGTCAGTCTGCTGCTTCATGTGGTCTGCCTGGCCGTCTGCTGTCCACCCCCACATGCACACACGCTGTGACAGACGGACCATAATGCACTGGGCCGCAGCTTAAAGCTACAGTGCTCATTTCTGTTCGCTGTCTGCATTTACAACACTGTAGTGTCTCTTTAAAACAACACAGTGTTGTTATGCATCAGCGTTCAGAGTCAGAAGCATGAACAAAATGTTGGGAGGGGGCCCGAGCGCGGATCCATTTGCCAGCGTGCTCGGGCCCCCCTTTTTGCTCCTAAATCACAGGGCAGCTGCAGCAGGGACGGGCCCCCTTCTAGCCCGGGCCCTGTGGCAGCTGCTTCCACTATAGTTCCGCCCCTGGCTCCGGGGCAGATAGCTTTCCTATTTCTATCTTTAGGTGTAGTTAGTTTCTCAGGCTGTGACGAGGCGTCTAGGACCAACGTAGGAGCGCTCCACGGCTGCCTCTGGTTGTGGTGGTTGGTCGGGGTGCTGCAATCTCGTAGATTCCAACTGCTCTGGTGTATTGCCTTTTTTGCCTGCACTCCTCAGCTACCGAAACATAACAGTATCACCGGCCTAAAAATTGAAATTGTATGGTACTCACAGAAGGAAAAAAAAAATATTGTGAAAGAAAAAAGTTGTCAGAGTTGTCAGAGATATTTTTCTGTTTGTTGCATTTTTTTTTTTTCCTCTGTATCTCTGGGTGCTGGGGAGGATCTTTTCTCCCAATGGAGTTTGCACAGTTGTCTGGCCGTGTGGATCAGCTTGCCACTGAGGTTCAGAGTATTGCTGCATATCTTGCTAGGTTGCCTGTTGTGGAACCTAGGATCCCCATGCCAGATTTGTTTTTAGGGGATCGAGCCAAGTTTCAGAATTTCAAAAATAATTGTAAATTGTTTTTGCCTTAAAATCTAAGTCCTCAGGAAACGCAGCGCAGCAGGTTCAAATTATCATCTCTCTCCTGCGCGGCGATCCTCAGGATTGGGCTTTTTCCCTGATACCTGGGGATCCTGTTTTGAGTGATGTTGATGCGTTTTTTCAGGCTTTGGGGTTATTGTACGATGAGCCTAATGTCACTGATCAAGCTGAAAAAACCTTGTTGGCATTAAATCAGGGGCTTGATGACGCTGAGTTATACTGTCAGAGATTCCGTAGGTGGGCAGTCCTGACCAAATGGAATGACGACGCTTTGGCGGCCCTTTTCCGGAAGGGTCTGTCAGATAATGTAAAGGATGTTATGGTGGGATTCCCTGTCCCCTCTGGTCTCAATGATTCTATGTCATTGGCGATTCAAGTTGACAGAGTTTGCGTGAGCGGAGAAGTATGCGTGGAATGGTGTTGCCTTGTGAGCCAGCTTCTGAACCCATGCAGTGTGATAGAGTGGTGTCTGGGGCACAGCGTCATGAGTTTCGAATGCGCAATGGGTTATGTTTCTACTGTGGTGATGCCTCTCATGCTATTTCGGTCTGCCCTAAGCGGGGAAGACGTTTTGCACGCTCGGTTGTCTTGGGTAGTGTTCAGACTAAGTTTTTATTGACTGTCACTCTGATGTGCTCTCTGTCCTCATTTTCTGCTCGGGCTTTCGTTGATTCTGGAGCAGCTATTAACCTGATGGATTATGATTTTGCTAAACGTTGTGGGTTTCCCTTGATACCCCTACAGAAGTCTATTCCCCTACTGGGGATCGATTCTACCCTTTGGCTGAGAATAAACCCCAGTTTTCTACTCAGGTGATAATGAGGGTTGAACCTGATCACCAGGAGTGCTGCAAATTTTTGGTTCTATATAATCTGCATGACATTATCGTGCTGGGTTTCCCTTGGTTACAGTCTCATAATCCTGTTTTGGATTGGAAATCTGTGTCTGTAACCAGTTGGGGCTGCCAATGTGTTAATACCAACACTCCTGTTTTTTCTGCCTCCCCCCAGGCTCAGGATGTTCCTGACTTTTTGTTTGATTTTTCTGATGTGTTTAGCGAAAGTAAATCTGCATCCTTGCCTCCCCATAGGAGCTATGACTGCGCTATTGAATTAGTGCCGGGTAGTAAATTCCCTAAAGGTCGCCTTTTTAACTTGTCTGTACCTGAACATGACGCTATGCGGTCTTATATCAAGGAATCATTGGAGAAGGGTCATATCAGACCATCCTCTTCACCCTTAGGTGCCGGTTTTTTCTTTGTGGCCAAAAAAGATGGTTCATTAAGGCCGTGTATTGATTATCGTCTCTTGAACAATATTACTGTGAAATATCAATACCGTTACCCTTGATTTCTGACCTGTTTTCCAGGGTGAAAAACGCTACTTGGTTTACCAAGCTTGACCTCAGGGGGGCGTATAACCTTATTCGCATTAAGCACGGGGATGAATGGAAGACGGCATTCAATACCCCTGAAGGGCATTTTGAGTACCTAGTGATGCCCTTTGGGCTCACTAATGCTCCTTCCGTCTTCCAGTCCTTCATGAATGACATTTTCAGGGATTTTGTGGACAAATTTCTGATTGTTTATTTGGATGATATCTTGATTTTTTCTAATGACTGGGACTCTCATGTGAAACATGTTCGAACTGTATTCCAGATTTTGAGAGAGAATGCTCTGTATGTGAAGGGATCAAAGTGTCTTTTTGGCGTACAGAGGATCTCATTTCTGGGATTCATTTTGTCCCCATCTGTTATTGAAATGGACCCGGTCAAGGTTCAGGCCATCTGTGATTGGGTCCAACCTACTTCATTAAAGGCTCTTCAGAGATTTTTGGGTTTTGCCAATTTTTATCGTAAATTTATTGGTAATTTCTCGGTTATTGTTAAACCATTAACTGATTTGACCAGAAAGGGTTCTGATGTGGTGAATTGGCCTCCTGAGGCAGTCTCTGCATTTCAGGAACTTAAGCAGAGATTCACTTCTGCTCCTGTTCTACGGCAGCCTGATGTTTCTCTGCCATTTCAGGTGGAGGTTGATGCCTCTGAAATTGGGGCAGGTGCCGTTTTGTCCCAAAAAGATCCAGAGACCTCTAAAAGTAACCCTTGTGCCTTTTTCTCTCTTAAATTTTCTCCTACTGAACGTAATTATGACGTAGGTAATCGGGAGTTATTGGCCATGAAGTGGGCTTTTGAAGAGTGGAGACATTGGCTGGAGGGAGCCAAACATCAGGTGGTGGTCCTTACGGACCATAAGAATCTGGTCTATCTGGAATCTGCCAAGCGACTCAATCCTAGACAGGCCAGGTGGGCCTTGTTTTTCACACGTTTTAATTTTGTGGTTTCCTTTCTTCCTGGCACTAAGAATGTTAAGGCGGATGCCCTCTCGAGGAGTTTCCTGGCGGACTCTCCTGAGTTATCTGATCCTTCTGTTATTTTGAAAGAGGGTGTAGTTCTTTCCGCCATCTCGCCCAATTTGAGACTTGCTCTGGAGGGGTGTCAGGAGGATAGGCCCGAGCGCTGCCCTGTTGGAAAATTGTTTGTCCCGGATCAATGGAAAAAGAGTGTGATGTCTGAGATTCATTGTTCCGCATTGGCTGGGCATCCCGGAATTTTTGGTACCAGAGACTTGGTTAGTCGGTCCTTTTGGTGGCCTACCTTGTCTCGTGATGTCAGGGAATTTGTGCAGTCCTGCGGTACTTGCTCTCGCTCCAAGCCTTGCTCTCGCTCTAGTGGTTTGTTGATGCCATTGCCTGTGCCCAAGAGACCATGGACCCATATCTCTATGGATTTCATTTCCGATCTTCATGTTTCTCAGAGAATGACCACCATCTGGGTAATTTGTGATAGGTTTTCCAAAATGATACATCTTGTGCCATTACCTAAGTTGCCTTCCTCCTCTGAATTGGTGCCGTTGTTCCTTCAGCACGTGGTTCGTTTACACGGCATTCCTGAGAACATTGTGTCTGACAGAGGAGTCCAGTTTGTTTCCAGATTTTGGAGGACTTTTTGTTCTAAACTGGGTGTTCAATTGTCTTTCTCCTCGGCATTTCATCCTCAGACCAATGGTCAAACTGAGAGAACAAACCAGACATTGGAGACTTATCTAAGATGCTTTGTGTCTGCTGATCAGGATGACTGGGTCTCTTTTTTGCCTTTTGCTGAGTTTGCTCTTAATAATAGGGCTAGCTCTGCCACTTTGATGTCTCCGTTTTTCTGTAATTCTGGGTTTCACCCTCGATTTTCTTCAGGACAGACGGAGGCTTCTGTTTGTCCAGGTGTTGACTCTGTTGTGGAGCGTATGCAACAGATTTGGGACCAGGTAGTGGAGAGGTTGTCCCTCTCTCAGGAGAAGGCCCAGCGGTTTGCTAACCGGCATAGGACTGATGGTCCTCGGTTTAAAGTGGGGGACTTGGTCTGGTTGTCCTCAAAGAATATTCCTATGAGAGTAGCATCTCCTAAATTTAAGCCTAGGTTCATTGGACCTTATAAGATCATGGAGATTATTAATCCTGTTTCTTTTCGTTTGCTTCTTCCAGGGACATTTAAGATCCATAACGTGTTCCACAAGTCCTTGTTGAAGAGGTTTGTTGAGCCAGTGGTTCCTGCTGCTGTGCCTCCTGACCCTGTTTTGGTTGAGGGCAATCTGGAGTATGTGGTTGAGAAAATATTGGATTCTCGTTTTTCTAGACGGAAACTCCAGTATTTGGTTAAATGGAGAGGTTATGGTCAGGAAGACAATTCTTGGGTGTTTGCTTCGGACATCCATGCTAGGAGACTTATCCGTGCGTATCATAGAACTCATCCTGACCGACCTGGTTGCTCAAATGAGGGTTCGGTGACCCCTCTTCAAGGGGGGGGTACTGTTGTGAATGGGTTTGAGATGAGTTCTGAGCAGAGACTCCCTCTGGTGGTTACAAGCGGTGCTAGTGAAGATTGTGAGGACTGGGAATCAGGTGTTACTGACTGGTCTTATATAAGGGAGTCATTTTCCCATCAGGGTTGCCGGTGATCAATTGTTCTGGTCTGAATCCTTCATTCCAGTTTCCCTTGTAGCCTCTGTGTCGTGTCTGCATCTCCTGCTTACAGATAAGACTTTTGCTTCTTTTGTGTTTGTGCTATATTTTTGCATTTTGTCCTGCACTTCTTTGGGGGCCTTCAGGGTCCCCTCCGGGGGCTTCTGCCTCTCAGTTTAGTTCAGCCACTGAGTTTTGTTCTTTTGCTTTTTCCAGTTTTTTCAGTGGCTGCTGTTTTTATTTTGTTACACCAGAGAACTAATTTAGGTGGTAGAGGTCGTGTGATCTCAGGTGATTTTGAAATTAGTAGAGTTGGTGCTTTTCAGGGTTTTCTGGGATTGCAGTAAGTACCCTTCCTGTCCTTTTCTATTTAGATAGTTTGGGCCCCAGCGTTTGCTCATACTATTTTCTTTCTGTGTCAGTATTTCCTCTTGTCTAACCGCCATTACATGTTTGGGGGCTTTCTGTTATCTTTGGGGATCTGCTCCGGGGCAGATAGCTTTCCTATTTCTATCTTTAGGTGTAGTTAGTTTCTCAGGCTGTGACGAGGCGTCTAGGACCAACGTAGGAGCGCTCCACGGCTGCCTCTGGTTGTGGTGGTTGGTCGGGGTGCTGCAATCTCGTAGATTCCAACTGCTCTGGTGTATTGCCTTTTTTGCCTGCACTCCTCAGCTACCGAAACATAACAGTAACCCTTGTGCCTTTTTCTCTCGAAAATTTTCTCCCACTGAACGTAATTATGACGTGGGTAATCGGGAGTTATTAGCCATGAAGTGGGCTTTTGAAGAGTGGAGACATTGACTGGAGGGAGCCAAACATCAGGTGGTGGTCCTTACGGACCATAAGAATCTAGTTTATCTGGAATCTGCCAAGCGACTTAATCCTAGACAGGCCAGGTGGGCCTTGTTTTTCACACGTTTTAATTTTGTGGTTTCATTTCTTCCTGGCACTAAAAATGTTAAGGCGGATGCCCTCTCGAGGAGTTTCCTGGCGGACTCTCCTGAGTTATCTGATCCTTCTGTTATTTTGAAAGAGGGTGTAGTTCTTTCCGCCATCTCGCCCAATTTGAGACTGGCTCTGGAGGGGTGTCAGGAGGATAAGCCCGAGCGCTGCCCTGTTGGGAAATTGTTTGTCCCGGACCAGTGGAAAAAGAGTGTAATGTCTGAGATTCATTGTTCCGCGTTGGCCGGTCATCCCGGAATTTTTGGTACCAGAGACTTGGTTAGTCGGTCCTTTTGGTGGCCTACCTTGTCTCGTGATGTCAGGGAGTTTGTGCAGTCCTGCGGGACTTGCTCTCGCTCCAAGCCTTGCTCTCGTTCTAGTGGTTTGTTGATGCCATTACCTGTGCCCAAGAGACCATGGACCCATATCTCTATGGATTTCATTTCCGACCTCCCTGTTTCTCAGAGAATGACCGTCATCTGGGTGATTTGCGATAGGTTTTCCAAGATGACACATCTTGTGCCATTACCTAAGTTGCCTTCCTCCTCTGAATTGGTGCCTTTGTTCCTTCAGCACGTGGTTCGTTTACACAGCATTCCTGAGAACATTGTGTCTGACAGAGGAGTCCAGTTTGTTTCCAGATTTTGGAGGACCTTTTGTTCTAAAATTGGTGTTCAATTGTCTTTCTCCTCGGCGTTTCATCCTCAGACCAATGGTCAAACTGAGAGAACAAACCAGACATTGGAGACTTATCTAAGATGCTTTGTGTCTGCTGATCAGGATGACTGGGTCTCTTTTTTGCCTTTGGCTGAGTTTGCTCTTAATAATAGGGCTAGCTCTGCCACTTTGATGTCTCCTTTTTCTGTAATTCTGGGTTTCACCCTCGATTTTCTTCAGGACAGACGGAGGCTTCTGTCTGTCCAGGTGTTGACTCTGTTGTGGAGCGTATGCAACAGATTTGGGACAAGGTAGTGGAGAGGTTGTCCCTCTCTCAGGAGAGGGCCCAGCGGTTTGCTAACCGGCATAGGACTGATAGTCCTCGGTTTAAAGTGGGGGACTTGGTTTGGTTGTCCTCAAGAAATATTCCTATGAGAGTGGCATCTCCTAAATTTAAGCCTAGGTTCATTGGACCTTATAAGATCATGGAGATTCTTAATCCTGTTTCTTTTCGTTTGCTTCTTCCTGGGACATTTAAGATCCATAACGTGTTCCACAAGTCCTTGTTGAAGAGGTTTGTTGAGCCAGTGGTTCCTACTACTGTGCCTCCTGACCCTGTTTTGGTTGAGGGCAATCTGGAGTATGTGGTTGAGAAAATATTGAATTCTCGTTTTTCTAGACGGAAACTCCAGTATTTGGTTAAATGGAGAGGTTATGGTCAGGAGGACAATTCTTGGGTGTTTGCTTCGGACATCCATGCTAGGAGACTATCCGTGCGTATCATAGAACTCATCCTGACCGACCTGGTTGCTCAAATGAGGGTTCGGTGACCCCTCCTCAAGGGGGGGGTACTGTTGTGAATAGGCTTGAAATGAGTTCTGAGCTGAAGCTCCCTCTGGTGGTTACAAACGGTACTGGACTGTCAAGTGAAGATTGTGACGATTGGGAATCAGGTGTTACTGACTGGTCTTATATAAGGGAGTCGCCTTCCCATCAGGGTTGCCGGTGATCAATTGTTCTGGTCTCAATGCTTGATTCCTGTTTCCTTGGAAGCCTGCTGTGTCGTGTCTGAATCTCCTGCTAACAGATAAGACATTTTCTTCTTTTTGTTTTTGTGCTTGATTTTTGCATTTTGTCCTGCACTTCTGTGGGGGCCTTCAGGGTCCCCTCTGGGGGCTTTTGCCTCTCAGTTCAGTTCAGCCACTGATGTTTGTACTTTTGCTTTTTCCAGTTTTTTCAGTGGCTGCTGTTTTGTTTTTGGTTACACCAGAGAACTAATTTAGGTGGTAGAGGTCGTGTGATCTCAGGTGTTTTTGAAATTAGTAGAGTTGGTGCTTTTCAGGGTTTTTTGGGATTGCAGTAAGTG
Organism: Oophaga sylvatica; assembly: GCA_033576555.1. Lineage (NCBI taxonomy): Eukaryota > Metazoa > Chordata > Amphibia > Anura > Dendrobatidae > Oophaga > Oophaga sylvatica. The sequence continues at coordinate 45,070 of JARQOD010004335.1, read as the reverse complement.
CCCTTCCTATCCTTTTCTATTTAGTAAGTTTGGGCCCCAACGTTTGCTCATACTATTTTCTGTCTGTGTCAGTATTTCTTCTTGTCTAACCGCCATTACATGTTTGGGGGCTTTCTATGTTCTTTGGGGATCTGCTCCGGGGCAGATAGCTTTCCTCTTTCTATCTTTAGGTGTAGTTAGTTTCTCAGGCTGTGACGAGGCGTCAAGGACCAACGTAGGAACGCTCTACGGCTGCCTCTAGTTGTGGTGGTTAGTCAGGGTACTGCAATCTCATAGTTTCCAACTGCTCTGGTGTATTTCCTTTTTTGCCTGCTCTCCTCAGCTACCAAATCATAACAGTATCACCGGCCTAAACTGAAAATTATATGGTACTCACAGAAGGGAAAAATGTTGTGGAAAGAAAAAAGTTGTCAGAGTTGTCAGAGATTTTTTTTTTTTCTGTTTGTTGCATTTTTTTTCCCTCTGTATCTCTGGGTGCTGAGGAGGATTTTTTTTTTTCTCTCTCTCAATGGAGTTTGCACAGTTGTCTGGCCGTGTGGATCAGCTTGCCACTGAGGTTCGGAGTTTTGCTACCTATCTTGCTGGGTTGCCTGTTGTGGAACCTAGGATTCCCATGCCAGATTTGTTTTTGGGGGATCGAACTAAGTTTCTGAATTTCAAAAATAACTGTAAATTGTTTTTTGCCTTAAAATCTAAGTCCTCAGGGAACGCAGCGCAGCAGGTTCAAATTGTCATCTCTCTCCTGCGCGGCGACCCTCAGGATTGGGCTTTTTCCCTGACACCTGGAGATCCTGTTTTGAGTGATGTTGATGCGTTTTTTCAGGCTTTGGGGTTATTGTACGATGAGCCTAATGTCACTGATCAAGCTGAAAAAACTTTGTTGGCATTAAGTCAGGGGCTTGAGGACGCTGAGTTATACTGTCAGAGATTCCGTAGGTGGGCAGTCCTGACCAAATGGAATGACGACGCTTTGGCAGCTCTTTTTCGGAAGGGTCTGTCAGATAATGTAAAGGATGTTATGGTGGTATTCCCTGTTCCCTCTGGTCTCAATGATTCTATGTCATTAGCGATTCAAATTGACAGACGTTTGCGTGAGCGGAAAGGTATGCGTGGAATAATGTTGCCTTGTGAACCTGCTTCTGAATCCATGCAGTGTGATAGAGTGGTTTCTGGGGCACAGTGTCATGAATTTCGAAAGCGCAATGGGTTATGTTTCTACTGTGGTGATGCCTCTCATGCTATTTCAGTCTGCCCTAAGCGGGGAAGACGTTTTGCACGCTCAGTTGTCTTGGGTAGTGTTCAGACTAAGTTTTTATTAACTGTTACCCTGATATGCTCTTTGTCCTCATTTTCTGCTCAGGCTTTTGTTGATTCTGGAGCAGCTATTAACCTGATGGATTTTGAGTTTGCTAAACGTTGTGGGTTTCCCTTGATACCCCTACGGAAGTCTATTCCCCTACTGGGGATCGATTCTATCCCTTTGGCTGAGAATAAACCTCAGTTCTCTACTCAGGTGATAATGAGGGTAGAACCTGATCATCAGGAGAGTTGCAAATTTTTGGTTCTGTATAATCTGCATGACATTATCGTGCTGGGTTTCCCTTGGTTACAGTCTCATAATCCTGTTTTGGATTGGAAATCTGTGTCTGTTACCAGTTGGGGCTGCCAATGTGTTAATACTAACACTCCTGTTTTTTCTGCCTCCCCCAGGCTCAGGATGTTCCTGACTTTTTGATTGATTTTTCTGATGTGTTTAGCGAAAGTAAATCTGCATCCTTACCTCCCCATAGGAGCTATGACTGCGCTATTGAATTAGTGCCTGGTAGTAAATTCCCTAAAGGTCGCCTTTTTAACTTGTCTGTACCTGAACATGACGCTATGCGGTCTTATATCAAGGAGTCATTGGAGAAGGGTCATATCAGACCATCCTCTTCACCCTTGGGTGCCGGTTTTTTCTTTGTGGCCAAAAAGGATGGTTCATTAAGGCCTTGTATCGTCTCTTGAACAATATTACTGTGAAATAGCAATATCCGTTACCCTTGATCTCTGATCTGTTTTCCAGGGTGAAAAACGCTACTTGGTTTACCAAGCTTGACCTCAGGGGGGCATATAACCTTATTCCCATTAAGCACGGGGATGAATGGAAGACGGCATTTAATACCCCTGAGGGGCATTTTGAGTACCTTGTGATGCCCTTTGGGCTCACTAATGCTCCTTCTGTCTTCCAGTCCTTCATGAATGACATTTTCAGGGATTTTGTGGATAAATTTCTGATTGTTTATTTGGATGACATCTTGATTTTTTCCAATGACTGGGACTCTCATGTAAAACATGTTCGGACTGTGTTCCAGATTTTGAGAGCGAATGCTCTGTATGTGAAGGGATCAAAGTGTCTTTTTGGCGTTCAGAGGATCTCATTTCTGGGATTCATTTTGTCCCCATCTGTTATTGAAATGGACCCGGTCAAAGTTCAGGCCATCTGTGATTGGGTCCAACCTACTTCATTAAAGGCTCTTCAAAGATTCTTGGGTTTTGCCAATTTTTATCGTAAATTTATTGGCAATTTCTCTGTTATTGTTAAACCATTAACTGATTTGACCAAGAAGGGTTCTGATGTGGTGAATTGGCCTCCTGAGGCAGTCTCTGCATTTCAGGAACTTAAGCAGAGATTCACTTCTGCTCCTGTTCTACGGCAGCCTGATGTTTCTCTAACATTTCAGGTGGAGGTTGATGCCTCTGAAATTGGGGCAGGTGCCGTTTTGTCCCAAAGAGATCCAGAGACCTCTAAAAGTAACCCTTGTGCCTTTTTCTCTCGAAAATTTTCTCCCACTGAACGTAATTATGACGTGGGTAATCGGGAGTTATTAGCCATGAAGTGGGCTTTTGAAGAGTGGAGACATTGGCTGGAGGGAGCCAAACATCAGGTGGTGGTCCTTACGGACCATAAGAATCTAGTTTATCTGGAATCTGCCAGGCGACTTAATCCTAGACAGGCCAGGTGGGCCTTGTTTTTCACACGTTTTAATTTTGTGGTTTCATTTCTTCCTGGCACTAAAAATGTTAAGGCGGATGCCCTCTCGAGGAGTTTCCTGGCGGACTCTCCTGAGTTATCTGATCCTTCTGTTATTTTGAAAGAGGGTGTAGTTCTTTCCGCCATCTCGCCCAATTTGAGACTGGCTCTGGAGGGGTGTCAGGAGGATAAGCCCGAGCGCTGCCCTGTTGGGAAATTGTTTGTCCCGGACCAGTGGAAAAAGAGTGTAATGTCTGAGATTCATTGTTCCGCGTTGGCCGGTCATCCCGGAATTTTTGGTACCAGAGACTTGGTTAGTCGGTCCTTTTGGTGGCCTACCTTGTCTCGTGATGTCAGGGAGTTTGTGCAGTCCTGCGGGACTTGCTCTCGCTCCAAGCCTTGCTCTCATTCTAGTGGTTTGTTGATGCCATTACCTGTGCCCAAGAGACCATGGACCCATATCTCTATGGATTTCATTTCCGACCTCCCTGTTTCTCAGAGAATGACCGTCATCTGGGTGATTTGCGATAGGTTTTCCAAGATGACACATCTTGTGCCATTACCTAAGTTGCCTTCCTCCTCTGAATTGGTGCCTTTGTTCCTTCAGCACGTGGTTCGTTTACACGGCATTCCTGAGAACATTGTGTCTGACAGAGGAGTCCAGTTTGTTTCCAGATTTTGGAGGACCTTTTGTTCTAAAATTGGTGTTCAATTGTCTTTCTCCTCGGCGTTTCATCCTCAGACCAATGGTCAAACTGAGAGAACAAACCAGACATTGGAGACTTATCTAAGATGCTTTGTGTCTGCTGATCAGGATGACTGGGTCTCTTTTTTGCCTTTGGCTGAGTTTGCTCTTAATAATAGGGCTAGCTCTGCCACTTTGATGTCTCCATTTTTCTGTAATTCTGGGTTTCACCCTCGATTTTCTTCAGGACAGACGGAGGCTTCTGTCTGTCCAGGTGTTGACTCTGTTGTGGAGCGTATGCAACAGATTTGGGACCAGGTAGTGGAGAGGTTGTCTCTCTCTCAGGAGAGGGCCCAGCGGTTTGCTAACCGGCATAGGACTGATGGTCCGCGGTTTAAAGTGGGGGACTTGGTCTGGTTGTCCTCAAGAAATATTCCTATGAGAGTGGCATCTCCTAAATTTAAGCCTAGGTTCATTGGACCTTATAAGGTCATGGAGATTCTTAATCCTGTTTCTTTTCGTTTGCTTCTTCCAGGGACATTTAAGATCCATAACGTGTTCCACAAGTCCTTGTTGAAGAGGTTTGTTGAGCCAGTGGTTCCTACTACTGTGCCTCCTGACCCTGTTTTGGTTGAGGGCAATCTGGAGTATGTGGTTGAGAAAATATTGAATTCTCGTTTTTCTAGACGGAAACTCCCAGTATTTGGTTAAATGGAGAGGTTATGGTCAGGAAGACAATTCTTGGGTGTTTTCTTCGGACATCCATGCTAGGAGACTTATCCGTGCGTATCATAGAACTCATCCTGACCGACCTGGTTGCTCTAGTGAGGGTTCGGTGACCCCTCCTCAAGGGGGGTACTGTTGTGAATAGGCTGGAAATGAGTTCTGAGCAGAAGCTCCCTCTGGTGGTTACAAATGGTACTGGACTGTCCAGGAAGATTGGAGGATTGGGAATCAGGTGTTACTGACTGGTCTTATATAAGGGAGTCGCCTTCCCATCAGGGTTGCCGGTGATCAATTGTTCTGGTCTCAATCCTTGATTCCTGTTTCCTTGGAAGCCTGCTGTGTCGTGTCTGAATCTCCTGCTAACAGATAAGACATTTTCTTCTTTTTGTTTTTGTGCTTGATTTTTGCATTTTGTCCTGCACTTCTGTGGGGGCCTTCAGGATCCCCTCTGGGGGCTTTTGCCCTCTCAGTTCAGTTCAGCCACTGATGTTTGTACATTTGCTTTTTCCAGTTTTTTCAGTGGCTGTTGTTTTGTTTTTGGTTACACCAGAGAACTAATTTAGGTGGTAGAGGTCGAGTGATCTCAGGTGTTTTTGAAATTAGTAGAGTTGGTGCTTTTCAGGGTTTTTTGGGATTGCAGTAAGTGCCCTTCCTATCCTTTTCTATTTAGTAAGTTTGGGCCCCAACGTTTGCTCATACTATTTTCTGTCTGTGTCAGTATTTCTTCTTGTCTAACCGCCATTACATGTTTGGGGGCTTTCTATGTTCTTTGGGGATCTGCTCCGGGGCAGATAGCTTTCCTCTTTCTATCTTTAGGTGTAGTTAGTTTCTCAGGCTGTGACGAGGCGTCTAGGACCAACGTAGGAACGCTCCACAGCTGCCTCTAGTTGTGGTGGTTAGTCAGGGTACTGCAATCTCATAGTTTCCAACTGCTCTGGTGTATTTCCTTTTTTGCCTGCTCTCCTCAGCTACCAAATCATAACAGTCAGTGGGCCCCTTTAACACATACCACAATTCATGATGCTCCGATACGACACAGAAATATAGGTATAGTACAATGACAAATACTTCACTTCTTACATTACATGACTGATATCTCTTTTAAATTCTACAATAGCTCAAAAACCTGACAGTATATTCCTCCATACAGTATTATGGCCATCACATAGTGCGCCATACAGAATAATGAGCCCCATATATTGCTCCATACAGAAAAATTGGTCCCATATAATGTTCCATACAGTATATGTTGAGCTCCACATAATGCTACAGTATGTGATGGTCCCCATATAATGTGCCATACAGTATAGGACCGTCCCCATAGAGTATAATGAGCCCCACATATTGCTCCATACAGTATAATGAGTCACATATAATGCTCCATACAGTATATGATGGGCCCCATATATTGCTCCATACAGAATGAGCTCCATATAATGCTCCATACAGAATAGACCCCATATGTGCTCCATATGATGCTCCACACCCTATATGATGCCCCATAAATAATGAACCCCATATGATGCTCCAGTATTTGATGGGCCCCATGGATGATGCTCCAGTGTATGATGGGCCAATATAATGCTCCATATACACTACCGGTCAAAAGTTTAGGGTCACTTAGAAATTCCTTATTTTTGAAAGAAAAGCAGTTTTTTTCCAATGAAGCTAACATTAAATGATTCAGAAATACACTCTATACAGTGTTAATGTGGTAAATGACTATTCTAGCGGCAAACGTCTAGTTTGTAATGCAATATCTTCATAGGTGTATAGAGGCCCATTTCCAACAACCATCACTCCAGTGTACTTATGGTATTTTGTGTTCGCTAACTGTGTAAGAAGGCTAATAGATGGTTAAAATACCCTTTAAAACCCTTGTGCAAGTATGTTAACACAGCTGAAAACCGTTTGGTTGATTAGAGAAGCTATAAACCTGACCTTCCTTTGAGCTTGTTGACAATCTGGAGCATTACATTTGTTGGTTCCATTAAACTCTCAAAATGGCCAAAAAAAAAGAACTTTCTTGTGAAACTCGACAGTCTATTCTTGTTCTTAGAAATGAAGGCTATTCCATGCGAAAAATTACCAAGAAACTGAAGAATTCATACAATGGTGTGTAGTACTCCCTTTAGAGGAGTGCACAAACAAGCTCTAACCAGAGAAGAAAGACAAGTGGGAGGCCCCGCTGCACAACTGAGCAACAAGACAAGTACATTAGAGTCTTTAGTTTGAAAAATTGACGCCTTACAGGTCCTCAACTGGCAGCTTCATTAAACAGTACACATTAAACGCCAGTGTCAACATCTACAGTGAAGAGGCGATTTGGGGATGCTGGCTTTCAGGGCAGATTGGAAAAACAAAAGCCATATTTAAGACTGGCTTAAATGAAAGGAAAAGATTAATATGGGCAAAAGAACACAGACATTGGACAGAGGAATATTGGCTTTTGTTTTGCCAATCTGCCCTGAAGGCCAGCATCCCCAAATCGCCTCTTCACTGTACAGTCATGGCCAAAAGTTTTGAGAATGACACAAATATTAATCTCTCTGTTTATGAGTTGTTTTATCATCTATTGTTTGCTGTGGACTTTAATAAAGCTGGTTGCGGCCAGTTTACACCAGAACTGCTGTCTGAATGAACTGTTTCTATGCCATTCCGTCTACCAGGACGGCAATCCCAGAGCTATATCCCCTGAAAAGCTTACAATTGGTGCTAGAATGTGCAGGCAGCACAGTGGCTAAAGTTTGTCAGCAAAAGAAACGTATGTTGGAGCAGTCTTAAAGAGACAGTAGCCCTAATAGAGTTTGCAAAGAAAAAAAAAAAAAAAATGGTGTCTGCACAGCAAAGCTGAACTTTCTGTGGAAAAGACTGTGGAGTGTGTATGTCTTGAGTGAAGACTGCCGTTGTTGAGACAGAGAAGTCTGACAGCATGGATGACAGCCTGGAGGCGCTGATTAAACAAATGGCGCAAGTTAATGTGCAACATAAGACTGCCGTGGTTGAGACAGATAAGTCCGGCAGTATGGAGGAGCTCATTAAGCATCTGGTCCAGAGTCAGCAGAGAATGCAGCAGGCCCAGCAGAGCATGCAGCTGCAATACCTGCAGAGCCAGCAGAGCTGGCAGCAGCAGCAGCAGGAGACTAACCGGTTGTTTTTTGAGCAGATTGCAGCACTACAAAAGACTCTCAGCGCCTCGTCCCAGAGTAAAGTTGTAAAGGCGCCTGCGTTGCCTGCAGTAAAAAAGTGGCGGGAGCCTGACGTCAGCAGACATGTTGGCATGGTCGAAGAGATGATGGACCACTACACCCGAGTACGTCCTCCTGAGGTACAGCCAGAGGTCGGACAAAGAGGACACCTTGACGCCACTCGTCTGGTCAGCCTGATGGAGAGGGCCTTCGCTACCAAAGACTGCCTCCGTGACCAGCCGTCTGAGAGGTCGTCACTTCAGAGTTCCTGGACCCCGAACTCTCCCGGTAAGAGCGTTCCAGCTGTTGGGGACATGGGGTATGCTGATAAGCGGGTTCAGGCCCGAGGGGACATATGGGTGGAAAAGTGTGATGGACAGTGTTGGAGATGTTGTGAAATTGCAGCCAACTGTCCACTAGAGGGGGAGCCTATGTACTGTGATGTTGGCAGGTCCCTCTCTCTGCGCAGAACCTGTATGTGTGGCCACCTCAGCCGAAGAGACTGGACCACAGGCGTCCCCGGTGGTGATAAATGGCTGCCCAGCACAGGCCCTCTTGGACTCAGAGAGTCCAGTGACTTTCGTATGTGACAGCCTGATTGATAGGGACTTCATCCCTGATAAACACCTGAGTGTGGTGTGCATCCATGGAGACACCAAAGTCTACCCAGAGACTGCCGTGGACTTGGTCCCCAAATTCGGGGAGGTTTCATGTGAAGTGGGGGTAGTGAAGAACCTGGTGCACCCCGTCATATTGGGTAATGATCTAAGGATCTCGGGGGGAAAAATGATTCTGTTGGACAGTGTGATGAAGCTCCTACTGAGGGTGCGCAGTCCCGAGGGGCGGAACACAATGCTAGTGGGCCGTTAAACTTATGTGATAATAATGATGATGATGATGATGATGATGATGATGATCATGATAATGATGATGACATGATAATGATGCTGATGCTGATAATGATGATGATCATGATAGTGATGATGATACTGATCATATCATGATAGTGATACTGATAATGATGATGACCGTGATAAAGATGAAATTCCTTTGCAGGTGATGTTGGGAGACGAGGATCGTGGTTCTCGGGAACCGAGTGTCCCTGACCTACCTGTGTCCTGTGACAATTTTGGGAGTGAGCAGTTGCGAGACCCCACTCTTAAAACGGCACAGGAAAATCTAATTGTTCTAAATGAGGTTCCCCAAAAGCCTGGCTCTGAGGAGAGGTTTCCTCATGCTGCTATGAACAATAACCTATTGTTTAGGGACACTGAAGTCCAGGGAAAGGTCGTGAGTCAGCTACTGGTACCTGAGCTATATAGAAATATAGTGCTGGGGTTGTCACATAGTCACGTACTTGATGGACCACCTGAGGGAAACCAGGGAAAAGATGGTGAAGTTAATGTTTGGATGACATTTTAACTGAGGTTCCAGATCAAGATGATGAATTGTATAACCCTGAAAGTGAGCCGGATGTGAATGAGAAAAAAGGATAGTGGTAGTGAATCATCTGAGGACGATCAAGCAAACAGTGCAAATAAGGAAGGCATAGTAGCAGAGGAGGTTGAGGGTCCTGAGAAGAAAGCTGATGCTGACCGTACAGCCGGACAGAAGATGGCATCTGAAGATAGTTTACAGTTGGCAGATTCCCTGGCGAAGACCAAGGTGAAAGGAGGAGAGCTGAGCTTTAAAGGCAGGACTCTGAAACTGAACACAGCACAAGTAGATGCTGTTGGGAATGAGAAGTTATCAATGTATGGTATGGAGCTGCATCATGCCAAGGACTCTGAAGGTAATGCTGCAGAGGTGGAAAAAGCCATGGCAGTGGTAGACACCAAACCAGATGCCTCATCAGAAGCTGAGGTCTCCACCAAAGAAATGAAGACTGATAATGTTGCATTTCGCGAGCAGCTGCGGCAGTATGTGGTGTCTCTTCGCCGGGGGCGTGGCCGGTTCCAGCAGTTGCTCCAGAGAGCACGAAGTGAAAGGGAAAGTATATATAGTACCTTGCAAGATCAAGAAAAAGTGGTTGCACAGGTACAAGATGAGTTGATTACTTCTCAGAAAAAACTCCAAACTGTGATGAAGGAGCGTGATGAGAGCCATGAGCATCTTCTTGAAAAGGTCAATGAAGTAGAAGAAAGGATACAGGAAATCTCTTCATTACGTGAGCAAATGCAGCAACTACACGAGGAGGTGAAAGCAGAAAAGATGAGGAACCTTGACTTGTTAGAAGATGTGGATCTCCTGAAGAAAGAAGTAAGAGCTCTGCGTCTTATGCAAAGTGAACCTGTACAAGAAATGGATGAACTAGCTGGGCGTACTGAAAGTTTGAATGAAAAGAGAAAAAAAAATATGAGTTTGTTGCAAGGGTTGCAGAAAATTGCCCCATCTGGTGATTCCAGCATGTTGGAGGAGGAAAATGCACGTTTGCGTGAAACTGAACATATCAAGTTTAAAGCTCTATATAAGAATGCTACTGCCACGATAGAACATTACAATTCAGCTGAAGACTTAGAGGATGAATTATGTGGACTGCCAAAGAAAAACGATCAGCTCCTTCTACAGTGCCAGTCATTTGAACAGTGTAGCTTAAAATGGTCAGAGACCATGGCAGAGGAGCTTAAGGTCTGTGAAATAGACTTTATGAGTCAACCGATATTTAAGAAAGTAGATGTGCTAAAGAAGGTGCAAGGGGAACTAGAGAAAAGTGAAAAACCCCTATACCTCCTGTGATAGTTGGTGACACATGGTCAGTGCACCAAGGACAGGAGGTATGAGGATTTCTGAGGAAGAATCAGCAGAGGTGTTCTGACGTGCCTGGTCGTACTTCTCTGGGGAGGCACTATACCGAAACTGAGCCCGACACTAAGGTCAAGCTGAAACCGTGCAGGATACCCGAGGCCCCCAGAGAGCATAGGCCTGGGAGGGTACAGGGTAGTGCGGATGCTTCAGGTGAAGATACAGATGACAATAGTGAAGATGAAGCTAATGATGGCCATACTTCAGGTGAAGATGAAGTCGATGATGGCCATGACTGGTCCGGAGTTCACTGTCTCTTTAGGATTGTTGACCAGCCCTCCGGTCTGGATGACCAGCCCTCCGGTCTGGAGAAGAGTGGGGGGATATGTGAGACAGTGAAGGAATATGTGTTGAATGGGGTGTACATTTCACCTAGGTACTTTGTTGACTGGTATAGGGGAAATGTGTGGCTTTGTAAAACTAGTGGTGGAGAAAGGTCACTACACCTTCCATTCAGTGCACACTTGCAGCTCAAACCTGAATACATTCAAGTGATAATTAGGAAGCCAGAAGTAGGTGTCTGGGAATACAGACAGAGAGCTCGCTTAGTCTGGACAGGAGTCCAGGCACAGAAGGAGTCTCCAGGAGGGGAGCTCTCTCAGTCTGGGTGCTCGATGTGCCCCCCGGACACAAGAGGAGTCTCTGAGAAACTCCATGCTGGTAACTGCTGAACATATGTGTTGTTTTGAGCCAGGCTGTTAGAGTCTGGTCCCTGATAGTGAGGGAATCTCTCTATGTGAAGTGAGTAGCCGGAGAGGCTTAGGATTTCTGTTTATGAGTTGTTTTATCACCTATTGTTTGCTGTGGACTTTAATAAAGCTGGTTGCGGCCAGTTTACACCAGAACTGCTGTCTGAATGAACTGTTTCTATGCCATTCCGTCTACCAGGACGGCGATCCCAGAGCTATATCCCCTGAAAAGCTTACATTATGTACACATGTACTAGATTGTGACCCTATTACTGCAGGCTATAATACAGTATACATTAAGGAGGACAGTATTAGACCTATTGGTCACATATATTGGAAGTGCTTTACAATCTCAATACTGTGGATATTTATATCCTATATCCATTGATGCTTAGATGTGTATATATTATAACCTTTGGCATATTGCACATTGGCAGAATATAATTTTGATATAGACCTTTGTGGCATAATTTTTGGGATGTATCTTTTTTAATGGTTTTTAAAAAAAATTTTGTTTCAATAAAGCTTGTTTATATTATGGCAATACTTCTAGTATTTCTCTTTTGATACATAACTGTTCTAGGTTTAAGTTGCCTGCGCTGTCATATGGCAGCAGCTAAGCAGCTTGAGGCCGTTCCTGTACCGTGATGGGGGACTGGCTGGGAACCCCCAGTCCAGTGGAGGATCTTGTTTTATTCAAAGTTTTCCCTTCCATTCATCTTGAAAGGACCCAGAGAAGATATAAGAATGCGTCGACTGCCGTTCTAGGCTAAAGTTGCCTGTGCTCGTCATATGGCGGCAGCCAAGCAGCTTGAGGCCGGGCCCATACTGGGATGGGGGGCCAGCCAAGAACACCGAGTCCAGTAGAGGATGTTGTTTATTCAAAGTTTTCCCTTCCATTCGTCTGGAAAACACCCAAAGAAGATCTAAGCATTTGTCAGCAGCTGTTCTAGGCTGAAGTTGCTTGTGCTCGTCAGATGAGGGCCGCTAAGCAGCTTGAGGCTGGGCCTGTATTGGGTTGTGGACCGGCTGAGAAACTACGTTCCATTAGAGGATTTTGTTTTATTCAAAGTTTTCCCTTCCATTCGTCTTGAAAAGACCCAGAGCAGAGCTAAGCATGTGTCAACTGCCATTCAAAGCTAAAGTTTCCTGCGCTCGTTAGATGGCAGGCGCAAAGACAGCTTGAGGCCGGGCCTGTACCGTAATGGGGGACCGGCCGGGAACCCTGGACCAGTGGAGGATTTTGCTATATTCAAAGTTTTCCCTTCCATTCGTCTTGAAAAGACGCAGAGAAGAGCTAAGCATGTGTCAACTGCTGTTCTAGGCTGAAGTTGTGAAGTTGCCTGAGCTCATCAGATGGCGGCCACTAAGTATCTTGAGGATGGGCCTGTACCCACAGTCCAGTAGAGGATTTTGTTTTATTCAAAGTTTTCCCTTCCATTTGTTAAGCATTCGTCATTTGCGGTTCTAGGCTGAAGTTGCCTGCGCTCGTTAGATGGCGACCGCTAAGCAGATTGAGGCCGTGCCTGTACTTGGATGGAGAACTAGATAGAACATCCTGGTCCAGTAGAGGATTTTGTTTTATTCAAAGTTTTCCCTTCCATTTGTTAAGCATTCGTCATTTGCGGTTCTAGGCTGAAGTTGCCTGCGCTCGTTAGATGGCGACCGCTAAGCAGATTGAGGCCGTGCCTGTACTTGGATGGAGAACTAGATAGGAACATCCTGGTCCAGTAGAGGATTTTGTTTTATTCAAAGTTTTCCTTCCATTTGTTAAGCATTCGTCATTTGCGGTTCTAGGCTGAAGTTGCCTGCGCTCGTTAGATGGCGACCGCTAAGCAGATTGAGGCCGTGCCTGTACTTGGATGGAGAACTAGATAGGAACATCCTGGTCCAGTAGAGGATTTTGTTTTATTCAAACTTTTCGCTTCCATTCGTCTTGAAAAGACACAGAAAAGAGCTAAGCATGTGTCACCTGCCGTTCTAGGCTGAAGTTGCCTGAGCACATCAGATGGTGGCCGCTAAGCAGGTTGAGACTGGGCTTGTTCTGGCATGTGGGAACAACTGAGAAACCACAGTCCAGTAGAGGACTTTGTTTTATTCAAAGTTTTCGCTTCCATTCGTCTTAAAAAGACCCAGAGAAGAGATAAGCATGTGTTAACTGCTGTTATAGGGTGAAGTTGCCTGAGCTTGTCAAATCTCGGCCGCTAAACAGCTTGAGGCTGGGCCTGTAACGGGATGGGGGACTGGCAGTGACCTCCCTGTCCAGTAGAGGATTATGTTTTATTCATAGTTTTCCCATCCATTCGTCTTGAAAAGACCCAGAGAAGAGCTAAGCATGTGTCAACTGCCATTCTATGCTGAAGTTTCTTGCGCTTGTCAGATGGTGGTAGCTAAGCATCTTGAGGCTGGGCCTGTGCTGTAATGGGGGACCAGCTGGGAACCCGCAGGACAGTAGAGGTTTTAGCTTTATTCAAAGTTTTCCCTTCCATTCATCTTGAAAAGACCCAGAGAAGAGCTAAGCATGTGTCAACTGCCGATCTAGGCTGAAGTTACCTGCACTTGTCAGATGGTGGCTGCTAAGCAGCTTGAGGCTGGGCCTATAAAGGGATGGGGGACCAGCCAGGAACCCCCCATAAAGAAGAGGATTTTGTTTTAGTCAAAGTTTTTCCATTCGTCTTGAAAAGACCCAGAGAAGAGCTAAACATGTCAACTGCAGTTTTAGGCTGAAGCTGCCTCCACTCGTCAGATGCCTGCAGCTAAGCAGCTTGAGGCCAGGCATGCACCCGAATGGGGGACTGGCAGGGAACCCCCGGTCTGTTAGAGGATTTTGTTTTATTCAGGCTAAGTGCACACGGCAGAAATTTTCGCGTTTTTTCCCGCGGGCACAAACGCGAAAAAAAAACGCAAGCATTAAGCATCCTATTCATTTAAATGTATTCCGCAATTTTTGTGCACATGCAGCGTTTTTTTCCGCAAAAAAAAACGCTTCGCGGAAAAAATAGCAACATGTTCATTAATTTTGCGTATTCTCGGCGGAATCACCGCCATAGGAATGAATTGAACGCTTACTTTCCGCATGTGGCTATGCGGAATGTAAGCGGTTCATGTGCGATGGTACCCAGGGTCCGGAGGACAGGAGACTCTCCTCCAGGCCCTGGGTACAATATCCCTGGTAAAACAATAATTAAAATAAAAAATAATGATATTCTCAACTTCCGGCAGCCCCCGCAGCCTTCCCGCCTCTCAGCGACGCTCCCGTTCCCAGGAGTCCTTTGCGAGAATCACCCAGATGACGTAGCGGTCTCGCGTGATGCTACGTCATCTGGGGTCTGTCGCAAAGGACTCCTGGGAACGCGATTGGCCGGGAGCGTCACTGAGAGGCGGGAAAGCTGCGAGGGCTGCCGGAAGGTGAGAATAGCACGATTTATTATTTTTTTTATTATTTTTACATTAGATCTTCTTACTATTGATGCGGCATAGGCGGCATCAATAGTAAAAAGTTGGTCACACGAGTCAAACACTATGTTTGACTCGTGTGACCAACCTGTCAATCAGTTTTCCAAGCGATGCTACAGATCGCTAGGAAAACGCTAGCATTCTGCAAGCTAATTACGCTTGCAAAACGCTAGTTTCTGGCGGGAATACGCATACCAAAAAAATGCGTATTTCCCACGGCAGAGAAGTGCGGGATTGCCGCGGAAATTTCCGCTGCAATTCCGCAACGTGTGAACTTACTATACGATACGAACGATACACTTTATTGATCCGGGGGAATTACAGTATTACAGCAGCAATACAACAGCAGTACATAAATATTACATAAAATAGGACACAAATACATAAAATAGGACACAAATCTTGCACAGTGTACCAACATTACATAATAAATAAAAGTGTGTAGTTCAGGTATATATAAGATAATGTTAATTGACATTAGTACACCAGCCATCAGTCATTATTTCTACCACCCTTAGGAAATTATTACATCCCCATAGCAGTAGGTACAAACGATTTCCTGAATTTCTCCTTCTTGCACCTTAGTAGATTAGACGGCTGCTGAATGTGCTCTTGATTCAAGAACAGCTCATAAGGGTGTGTATATTGTTCATTATTGCCCTACACTTATTCTGAATTCTATCCTCCATACCTCTCAAAAGAGTCAAGATGGAGGCCAACAGCTGCGCTTGCCTTCTTGATAAGTTTGTTGAGTTTATTAGCGTCAGCTACTCGCACACTACTGCCCCAGCAAATGATAGCAAAAAGATGGCGCTTGCTACAGGGACTGGTAGAACATCTCCAGCATTTTACTGCCACATGAACGACCTGAGCTTCCGCAGAAAGTACAGTCGCTCATTCCCTTCTTGTAAACTTTTCTGTATGACACTTCCAATCGAGTTTACTGTCAAGGTGAACCCCCAAATATTTGTAGCTCTCAACAATCTCAACCTCCGGCCAGCAATGGTGATTGGTATGTAATCTTCCTTTTTCCTTCTATAATCACACCATCTCCTGGTTTCTTTACATTTAGTTCTAGACAGTTAGTCTGACACCAATCACAAAGTCAGAAACCACCTTCTATATTCCTCCCCCGGCCCCCCACAATGCCCCTGCAATCACGAGTCATCTGGAATTTTAGCTTACCTCAAAGTTTTCCCTTCCATTCGTCTTAAAAAGACCCAGAGAAGAGCTAAGCATGCGTCAACTGCTGTTCTAGGCTGAAGTTGCCTGCTCCGTTAGATGGCGGCCGCTAAACAGCTTGAGGCTGGGCCTGTACGAGATGGGCACTGGCAGGTGAACTCCCGGTCCAGTAGTGGATTTTGTTTTATTCAATGTTTTCCCTTCTATTCGTCTTGAAATGACCAGAGAAGAGCTAAGTATGTGTCAACTGCTGTTCTAGGCTGAAGATACCTGTGCTTGTCGGATGGCAGCTGCTAAGCAGCTCGAGGCAGGGCCTGTACAGAATGGTGGACCAGCAGGGAACCCCTGGTACAGTAGAGGATTCACTTTTATTCAAAATTTTCCCTTCCATTCGTATTGAAAAGACCCAGAGAAGAGCTAAGCATTTGACAGCTGCCGTTCTGGCTGCAGTTACCTGCCTCATCAATAGGCAGCTTAAGGCCCGGCCCATATCGGGATGGGGGAACGTCCGGGAACCCCCCAGTCCAGTAGAGGATTTTGTTTATTCAAAGTTTTTCCCTCCATCATCTTGAAAAGACCCAGAGAAGAGCTAAGCATGTGTCAACTGCCGTTCTAGCTGTAGATGCCTGAGCATCATCAGATGGTGGCTGCTAAGCACTTGAGGCTGCCACTGTACCAGTATGGGGGAACAAACAGTCTAGTACAGGGTTTTGTTTTATTCAAGTTTTACCTTCCATTCGTCTTGAAAGGACCCAGAGAAGAGTTACACATTCGTCACAGCAATTCAAGACTGCAGTTGCCTGCGCTCATCAGATGGCTGCTGCTTAGCAGCTTGAGGCCGGGTCTGTAAGCAATGGGGGTTCGGCCGGGAACCCCTGGTCAAGTAGAGGATTTTGTTTTATTCAAAGTTTTCCCTTCCATTCGTCTTGAAAATACCCAGAGAAGAGATAAGCATGTGTCAACTGCTGTTCTAGGCTGAAGCTGCCTGCACTCGTCAAATGACTGCAGCTTGAGGCCAGGCATGCCCCGGAATGGGGGACCGGCAGGGAACCCCCAGTCAGTTAGAGGATTTTGTTTTATTCAAAGTTTTCCCTTCCATTCGTCTTGAAAAGACCCAGAGAAGAGCTAAGCATGCGTCAACTGCTGTTCTAGGCTGAAGTTGCCTGCTCTCGTCAAATGGCGGCCGGTAAGCAGCTTGAGGCTGGGCCTGTACTGTGTGATGGGCCACTGGCAGGTGAACTCCCGGTCCAGTAGTGGATTTTGTTTTATTCAATGTTTTCCCTTCCATTCGTCTTGAAATGACCCAGAGAAGAGTTAAGCATGTGTCAACTGTTGTTCTAGGCTGAAGTATCCTGTTCTCGTCAGTTGGCGGCCGTCAAGCAGCTTGAGGCCGGGCCTGTACTGGATGGGGGACCGGCCGTGAACCCAGGTACAGTGGAGAAATTTGTTTTATTCAAAGTTTTCCTTCCATTCGTCTTGAAAAGATCCAGAGAAGAGCTAAGCATGTGTCAACTGCCGTTCTAGGCTGAAGTTGCCTCCAATCGTCAGATGGTGGCCACTAAGCAGCTTGAGGCGGGACCTCTACCAGAATGGAGGTCTGACAGTGAACCGCTGGTCCAGTAGAGGATTTGGTTTTCTTCAAAGTTTTCCCTTCCATTCGTCTTGAAAAGATCCAGAGAAGAACTAAGCATGTGTCAACTGCTGTTCTAGGCTGAAGTTGCCTGCGCTCGTCAGATGACGGCTGCTAAGAAGTTTGAAGCTATACCTGCCCCGGTATGGAGGAACGGCCGGGAACCCCTGATCCAAGAGAGGATTTTGTTTTATTCAAAGTTTTCCCTTCCATTCGTCTTGAAAAGACTCAGAGAATAGCTAAGCATATGTCAATTGCTGCTCTAGGCTGATGTTGCTAGCGCTCATCACATGGTAGCCGCTAAGCAGC
Source organism: Oophaga sylvatica (assembly GCA_033576555.1). Classification (NCBI taxonomy): domain Eukaryota; kingdom Metazoa; phylum Chordata; class Amphibia; order Anura; family Dendrobatidae; genus Oophaga; species Oophaga sylvatica. The sequence goes on along the minus strand of JARQOD010004335.1, from coordinate 27,393 downwards.
ATGAGGCTGGGCCTGTACCTGAATGAGGGACACACTGTTCCAGTAGAGGATTTTGTTTTATTCAAAGTTTTCCATGCCATTCGTCTTGAAAAGACCCAGAGAAGAGCTAAGCATGTGTCAACTGCTGTTCTAGGCAGAAGTTGCTTATGCTAGTCAGACGGCGGGCACTAAGCAGCATGAGGCTGGGCCTGTACCGGGATGGGTGGTGCGGCCGGGAACCACTGTTCTAATAAAGGATGTTGTTTTATTCAAAGTCTTCCCTTCCATTTGTCTTGAAAAGACCCAGAAAAGAGCTAAGCTTGTGTCAATTGCCATTCTAGGCTTAAGTTGCCTGCGCTTGTCAGATGGGGCAGGTATGCAGCTTGAAGCTGGACCTGTACAGGGATGGGAGACAGGCCTGGAACCCCCAGTCCAGTTGAGGGTTTTATTTTATTCAAAGTTTTCCCTTTCATTCGTCTTGATAAGACCCAGAGAAGAGTTAAGCATGAGTCAAATGCTGTTCTAGGCTGAAGTTTCCTGCACTCGTCAGTTGGCAGCTGCTGAGCAGGTTGAGGCCGGGCCTTTATCGGGATGGGCGACTGGTCGTGAACCCCCGGCCCAATAGAGGATTTTGTTTTATTAAAAGTTTTCCCTTCCATTCGTCTTGAAAAGACCCAGAGATGTGCTAAGCATGTGTCAACTACAGTTCTAGGCTGAAGTTGCCTTCCTGTGTCAATTGCCATTCTAGGCTTAAGTTGCCTGCGCTTGTCAGATGGGCAGGTATGCAGCTTGAAGCTGGACCTGTACAGGGATGGGAGAGAGGCCTGGAACCCCCAGTCCAGTCGAGGATTTTGTTTTAGTCAAAGTTTTACCTGCTATTCGTCTTGAAAAGACCCAGAGAAGAGCTACGCACATGTCAATTGCTGTTCTATGCTGAAGTTTCCTGTGCTTGACAAAAGGCAGCTGCTAAGCAGCTTGAGGCTGGCCCTGTACCGGTATGGGGGACCCTGGTCCAGTAGATGATTTTGTTTTATTCAAAGTTTTCCCTTCCATTCGTCTTAAAAAAAAACAGAGAAGAGCAAAGTATGTGTTTTCTGCCGTTCTAGGCTGAAGTTGCCTGCGCTAGTCAGATGGCGGAGGCTAAGCATCTTGAGGCTGGACCTCTACTGGTATCGGGGACCGCCTGGGAACCCCCGGTCCAGTAGAGGGTTTTGTTTTATTCAAAGTTTTCCCTTTCATTCGTTTTGAAAAGACCCAGAGAAGAGTTAAGCAAGTGTCAACTGCAGTTCTAGGCTGAAGTTTCTTGTGCATGACAGATGGCTGCTGCTAAGCAGCTTGAGGCTGGGACTGTACTGAGATGGGGTACCTGTCGGAAGCCCACTCTCCAGTAGAGGATTTTGTTTTATTCAAAGTTTTCCCTTCCATTCGTCTTGAAAAGACCCAGAGAAGAGCAAAGCTCGTGTCAACTGCAGTTCTAGGCAGAAGTTGCCTGTGCTCGTCAGATGGTGGATGCTAAGCAGCTTGAGGCTGGACCTGTACTGGTATAGGGGGCAGGCTGGGAACCCCCGGTCCAGTTGAGGATTTTGTTTTATTCAAAGTTTTCCCTTCCATTCGTCTTGAAAAGACCCAGAGAAGAACTAAGCATGTGTCAGCTACAGTTCTAGGCTGAAGTTGCCTGCGCTCGTCAGATTGCGGCTGCTAAGCAGCTTGAGTCTGGGCCTTTAATGGAATGGGGGACCGGCAGGGAACCACTGGTCCAGTAGAGGATTTAAGTTTTCCCTTCCATTCGTCTTGAAAAGACCCAGAGAAGAGTTAAGCATGTGTCAACTGCCTTTCTAGGCTAAACATACCTGTACTCGTCAGATGGCGGCTTCTAAGCAGCTTGAGGCCGAGCCTTTAACAGAATGGGAGACCGGCAGGGAACCAGCAGTTCAGAAGAGGATTTTGTTTTATTCAAAGTTTTCCCTTCCATTCATCTTGAAAAGACCCAGAGAAGAAATAAACATTTGTCATCTGCCTTCCTTGGCGGAAGTTGCCTGCGCTTGTCAGATGGTGGTAGCTAAGCACATTGAGGTCAGAATTGTACAGGAATGGGGGGACTGGCCGGGAACCCCCTGACCAGTAGAGGATTTTGTTTTTTTCAAAGTTTTCCCTTCCATTCGTCTTGAAAAGACCCAGAGAAGACCTAAGCATCTGTCTTCTGCCATTCTAGGCTGAAATTGAATGCGCTCAGCAAATGGCAGCCGCTAAGCAGCTTAAAGCAGGGCATGTACCGGGATGGGGGTCTGGCCGGTAACCAACAGTCCAGAAGAAGGATTTGTTTTTTTCAAAGTTTTCCCTTCCATTCGTCTTGAAAAGACCCAGAGAATATCTAAGCATGTGTCAACTGCTGTTCTAGGCTGAAGATTCCTGTGCTTGTCAGATGGCGGGTGCAAAGCAGCTTGAGGCTGGGCCTGTACCAGGATTGGGGGGAACGGCCGGGAACCCCAGTTACAATAGAGGATTTTGTTTTATTCAAAGTTTTCCCTTCCATTCATCTTGAAAAGACCCAGTAAAAAGCTAAGTATGTGTCAAATGCCATTCTAGGCTGAAGTTGCTTGCGCTCATCAGAAGGGGCAGCTAAGCATCTTGAAGCTGGGCCTGTAGCGGGATGGGGGACCTGCCAGGACACCCCGGTCCAGTAGATGATTCTGTTTTATTGAACGTTTTCCCTTCTATTCCTCTTGAAAAGACCCAGAGAAGAGCTGAGCATGTGTCAACTGCTGTTCTAGGCTGAAGTTGCCTATGCTCGTCAGATGGCAGTAGCTAAGCAGATTGAGTCAGGGCCTATGCTGGAATGGTGGACCAGCCGGGAATCCACAGTCCAGTGGAAGACTTTGTTTTATTCAAGTTTTCCCTCCATTTGTCTTGAAAAGACGCAGAGAAGAGCTAAGCATGTGTCAACTGTCGTTCTAGGCTGAAGTATCCTGCTCTCGTCAGTTGGCGGCCGTCAAGCAGCTTGAGGCCGGGCCTGTACTGGGATGGGGGACCGGCTGGAACCCCAAGTACAGTAGAGAATTTTGTTTTATTCAATATTTTCCCTTCCATTCGTCTTGAAAAGACCCAGAGAAGAGCTAAGCATTTGTCAACTGCCGTTCAAGACTGCAGTTGCCTGTGCTCATCAGCTGGCTGCCGCTTAGCAGCTTGAGGCTGGGCCTGTACAGCAATGGGGGTTCGGCCAGGAACCCCTGGTCCAGTAGAGGATTTTGTTTTGTTCAAAGTTTTCCCTTCCATTCGTCTTGAAAAGACCCAGAGAAGAGCTAAGCATTTGTCAACTGCTGTTCTAGGCTGAAGTTGCCTGCAATCGTCAGATGGTGGCCACTAAGCAGCTTGAGTTTGAGCCTCTACCAGAATGGGAGACTGACAGTGATCCGCTGGTCCAGTAGAGGTTTTTGTTTTATTCAAAGTTTTCCCTTCCAATCGTCTTGAAAAGACCCAGAGAAGAACTAAGCATGTGTCAACCGCCGTTCAAGGCAGAAGTTGCCTGCTGCTCGTCAGATGACGGCAGCTAAGCAGTTTGAGGCTGTACCTGTACCGGTATGGGGGACCGGCCGGGAACCCCCGATCCAATAGAGGATTTTGTTTTATTCAAGTTTTACCTTCCATTCGTCTTGAAAAGACTCAGAGAATAGCTAAGCATGTGTCATTTGCTGCTCTATGCTGAAGTTGCTTGCGCTCATCAGATGGCAGCAGCTTGAGGCCGGACCTCTACCAGAATGGAGGACTGACAGTGAATCGCTGGTCCAGTAGAGGATTTGGTTTTCTTCAAAGTTTTCCCTTCCATTCGTCTTGAAAAGACCCAGAGAAGAACTAAGCATGTGTCAACTGCCGTTCTAGGCTGTAGTTGCCTGTGCTCGTCAGATGATGGCCGCTAAGCAGTTTGAGGCTGTACCTCTACAGTAATGGGGGATCGGCTGGGAAACCCTGATCAAATAGAGGATTTTGTTTTATTCAAAGTTTTCCCTTCCATTGGTCTTGAAAAGACTCAGAGAATAGCTAAGCCTACGTCAATTGCTGCTCTAGGCTGAAGTTGCTAGCGCTCATCAGATGGCAGTAGCTTGAGGCTGGGCCTAAACCTGGATGAGGGACACACTGGTAACCACTGTTCCAGTAGAGGATTTTGTATTATTCAAAGTTTTCCATGCCATTACTCTTGAAAAGACCCAGAGAAGAGCTAAGCGTGTGTCAACTGCTGTCCTAGGCTGAAGTTGCCTATGCTAGTCAGATGGCGGGCACTAAGCAGCATGAGGCTGGGCCTGTACCGGGATGGGTGGAGAGGCTGGGAACCACTGTTCCAATAGAGGATGTTGTTTTATTCAAAGTTTTCCCTTCCATTTGTCTTGAAAAGACCCAGAAAAGAGCTAAGCTTTTGTCAACTGCTGTTCTAGACTGAAGTTGCCTGTGCTAGTCAGATGGAGGCTGCTAAGCATCTTGGAGCTGGGCCTGTACCGGGATCAGGGACCACCCTGGTCCAGTTGAGGATTTTGTTTTATTCAAAGTTTTCCCTTCCGTTCATCTTGAAAAGACTCAGAAAAGAGCTAAGCATGTGTCAATTGCCATTCTAGGCTGAAGTTGACTGCGCTTGTCAGATGGGGGCAGGTAAGCAGCTTGAAGCTGGACCTCTACAGGGATGTGAGACAGGCCTGGAACCCCCAGTCCAGTTGAGGGTTTTGTTTTATTCAAAGTTTTCCCTTCCATTTGTCTTGATAAGACCCAGAGAAGAGTTAAGCATGTGTCAAATGCTGTTCTAGGCTGAAGTTTCTTGCGCTTGTCAATTGGCAACTGCTAAGCAGGTTGAGGCCGGTCCTTTATCTGGATGGGCGACTGACTGTGAACCCCCTGTCCAACAGAGGATTTTGTTTTATTCAAAGTTTTCCCTTCCATTGGTCTTGAAAAGACTCAGAGAATAGCTAAGCATGTGTCAATTGCTGCTCTAGGCTGAAGTTGCTAGCGCTCATCAGATGGCGGCAGCAAAGCAACTTGAGGCTGGGCCTGTACCTGAATGAGGGAAAGACTGGTAACCACTGTTCCAGTAGAGGATTTTGTTTTATTCAAAGTTTTCCATGCCATTACTCTTAAAAATACCCAGAGAAGAGCTAAGCATGTGTCAACTGCTGTCCTAGGCTGAAGTTGCCTATGCTAGTCAGATGGCGGGCTCTAAGCAGCATGAGGCTGGGCCTGTACCGGGATGGGTGAAGAGGCTGGGAACCACTGTTCCAATAGAGGATGTTGTTTTATTCAAAGTATTCCCTTCCATTTGTCTTGAAAAGACCCAGAAAAGAGCTAAGCTTGCGACAACTGCCGTTCTAGACTGAAGTTGCCTGTGCTAGTCAGATGGAGGCTGCTAAGCATCTTGGAGCTGGGCCTGTACCGGGATTGGGGACCACTTGGGTACCCCTGGTCCAGTTGAGGATTTTGTTTTATTCAAAGTTTTCCCTTCCATTCATCTTGAAAAGACTCAGAAAAGAGCTAAGCATGTGTCAATTGCCATTCTAGGCTGAAGTTGCCTGCGCTCGTCAGATGGGGGCAGGTAAGCAGCTTGAAGCTGGACCTGTACAGGGATGTGAGACAGGCCTGGAACCCCCAGTCCAGTAGAGGGTTTTGTTTTATTCAAAGTTTTCCCTTCCATTCGTCTTGAAAAGACCCAGAGAAGAGTTAAGCAAGTGTCAACTGCCGTTCTAGGCTAAACTTATCTGTGCTCGTCATATGGCGGCTGCTGCCAAGCAGCTTGAGACCAGGCCTTTACCGGAATGGGGGACCGGCAGGGAACCACCGGTCCAATAGAGGATTTTATTTTACTCAAAGTTTTCCCTTCCATTCGTCTTGAAAATACACAGAGAAGAGCTAAGCGTGAGTCAACTGCATTTCAAGGCTGAAATTTCCGACGCATGACAGATGGCAGCTGCTAAACAGCTTGAGGCCAGGCCTGTACCTGGATGGGGTACCTGTCGGAAACCCCCTCTCCAGTAGAGGATTTTGTTTTATTCAAAGTTTTACCTTCCACTCGTCTTGAAAAGACCCAGAGAAGGTCAAAGCTTGTGTCAACTGCAATTCTAGGCTGAAGTTGCCTGTGCTCGTCAGATGGCGGCTGCTAAGCAGCTTGAGGCTGGACCTGTACTGATATGGGGGACAGGCTGGGAACCTCTGGTTCATTTGAGGATTTTGTTTTATTCAAAGTTTTCCCTTCCATTCGTCTTGAAAAGACCCAGAGAAGAGCTAAGCATGTGACAACTGCCGTTCAAGGCTGAAGTTGTCTGCAATTGTCAGATGGTGGCCACTAAGCAGCTTGAGGCTGGGCTTCTACCAGAATGGGGACTGACAGTGAACCGCTGGTCCAGTTGAGGATTTTGTTTTATATCAAGTTTTCCCTTCCATTTGTCTTGAAAAGACCCAGAGATGAGCTAAGCATGTGTCAACTGTTGTTCTAGGCTGAAGTATCATGCTCTCGTCAGTTGGGGGCCGTCAAGCAGCTTGAGGCCGTGCTTGTACTGGGATGGGGGACCGGCTGTGAACCCCAGGTACAGTAGAGAATTTTGTTTTATTCAATGTTTTCCCTTCCATTCATCTTGAAAAGACCCAGAGAAGAGCTAGGCATTTGTCAACTGCCGTTCAAGACTGCAGTTGCCTGCGCTCATCAGATGGCTGCCGCTTAGCAGCTTGAGGCCGGGCCTGTACAGCAATGGGGGTTCGGCTGGGAGCCCCTGGTCTAGTAGCGGATTTTAATATATTCAAAGTTTTCCCTTCCATTCATCTTGAAAAGACCCAGAGAAGAGCTAAGCATGTGTCAACTGCTGTTCTAGGCTGAAGTTGCCTGCAATTGTCAGATGGTGGCCACTAAGCTGCTTGAGGCCGGGCCTCTACCAGAATGGTCGACTGACAGTGAACCACTGGTCCAGTTGAGGATTTTGTTTTATATCAAGTTCTAGGCTGAAGTTACCTGCGCTAGTCAGATGGTGGCAGCTAAGCAGCTTGAAGCTGGGCCTGTACCGGCATGGGGGACTGGCCGAGGACAAGCTGTCCAGTAGAGTACTTAGTTTTATTAAAAGTTTTCCCTTCCATTCGTCTTGAAAAGACCCAGAGAAGCTAAGCGTGTGTCAACTGCAGATGGCAGCAGCTAAGCAACTTGAGGCTGGGCTTGCACCAGAATGGGGACTCGCAGGGAACCCCCGGTCCAGTTGAGGATTTTATTCAAAGTTTTCACTTCCATTCGTCTTGAAAAGACCCAGAGAAGAGCTAAGCATTTGTAAACTGACATTCTGGGCTGCGGTTATATGCGCTCGTCAGATAGTGGTCGCTAAGCAGCTTGAGGCCAGACCTGTACTGGGATGGGGTACAGGCCGGGAACCCCCAGTCCAGTAGAGGATTTTGTTTTTTTCAAAGTTTTCCCTTCCATTCGTCTTGAAAAGACCCAGAAAAGATATAAGCATGTGTCAACTGCAGTTCTAAGCTGAAGCTTCCTGTGCGTGTCAGATAGCAGCAAATAAGCAGCTTGAAGCTGGACCAGCAGGGAGCACCCTGGTCCATTAGAGGATTTTGTTTTATTCAACGTATTCCCTTCCATTCATAATGAAAAGACCCAGAGAAGAACTAAGCATGTGTCAACTGCTGTTCTAGACTGAAGTTACCAACGCTCGTCTGTTGGTAACCGCTAAGCAGCTTGAGGCTGGGCCTGTACCCGGATGGGGGATTGGCTGGGAACCCCTGTTCTAGTAGAGGATTTTGTTTTATTCAAAGTTTTCCCTTCCATTCGTCTTGAAAAGACCCAGAGAAGAGCAAAGCATGTGACAACTGCTGTTCTATGCTGAAGTTGCCTGTGCTCGTCAGATGGTGGCCACTAAGCAGTTTGAGGCCGGGCCTATTATAGGATGGTGGGCTTGCAGGGAACCCCTGGTCCAGTAGAGGATTAGGTTTTATTCAAAGTTTTCCCTTACATTCGTCTTGAAAAGAGAAAATCTAAGAATGTGTCAACTGCAGTACTAGGCTGAAGCTGCCTGTGCTCGTCAGATGGCGGCAGCTAAGCAACTTGAAACCGGACCTGCACCGGAATAGGGGATTAGCAGTGAACACCCTGGTCCAGTAGAGGATTTTGTTTTATTCAAAGTTTTCCCTTCTATTCGTCTTGAAAAGACCCAGAGAAGAGCTAAGCTGTGTCAACTGCTGTTCTTGGCTGAAGTTACCTATTCTCATCAGATGGCGACAGCTAAGCATCTTGAGGTTGGGCCTGTACCATGATGGTGGACTGGCCAGGAACCCCCGGTCCAGTAGGGGATTTTGTTTTATTCAAAGTTTTCCCTTCCATTCATCTTGAAAAGACCCAGAGAAGAAATAAGCATGTATCAAGTGCCGTTATAGGCTGAAGTTGCCTTTGCTTGTCAGATGTCAACCGCTAAGCATCATGAGACCAGGCCTATATTGGGATGAGGACTGGCCAGGAACCCCCTGTCCAGTTGAGGGTTTTGTTTTATTCAAAGTTTTCTCTTCCATTCGTCTTGAAAAGACCCAGAGAAGATCTGAGCATGTGTCAAATGCCATTCTAGGCTGAAGTTACCTGCGCTTGTCAGACTGCGGCAGCTTGAGGCCGGGCATGTACCATGATGGAGGACCATTTGGAAAACCTGGTCTAGTGGAGGATTTTGTTTTATTCAAAATTTTCCCTTCCATTCGTCTTGAAAAGACCCAGAGAAGCGCTAAGCAATTGTCAGCTGCCGTTCTAGGCTGAAGTTGCTTGCTCTCGTTAGTTGGCGGCCGTTAAGCAGCTTGAAGACTGGCCAGGAACCCTGTCCAGTAGAGAATTTTGTTTTATTCAAAATTTTCCCTTCCATTCATCTTGAAAAGATCCAGAGAAGAACTCAGCATGTATCAAGTGCTGTTATAGGCTGAAGTTCCCTGCACAGGGATGGCGGCCGCTAAGCAACTTGAGGCTGGGACTATACCCACTGTCCAGTAGAAGGTTTTGTTTTATTCAAAGTTTTCCCTTCCATTTGTCTTGAAAAGACCCAGAGAAGATCTAATCATCTTTCAACTGCTGTTCTAGGCTGAAACTGCCTGAGCTCGTCAGATGGCGGCTGCTAAGCAGCTTGAGGCCAGGCCTGTGCTGGGTTGGGGGCCCGGCCAAGAAATCCCGGTCCAGTAGAGGATTTTATTTTATTCAAAGTTTTCTCTTCCATTCGTCTTGAAAAGACCCAGAGAAGAGCTAAGCATTTGGCATCTGCTGTTCTAGGCTGAAGTTGACTGCATTTGTCAGATGGCAGCCGCTAAGCAGCTTGAGGCCAGGCCTATACCGGGATGGGGGACCTGCCGGGAATACCCGATCCATCAGAGGATTTTGTTTTATTCAAATTTTTCCCTTCCATTCATCTTGAAAAGACCCAGAGAAGAGCTAAGCATGTGTCAACTCCCGTTCTAGGCTGAAGTTTCCTGCGCTCGTCAGATGGCGGCAGCAAGCAGATTGAGGCTGGACCTGTACATGGATGGGAGACCGGCTGGGAATTTGTTTTATTCAAAGTTTTACCATCCATTCGTCTTGAAAAGACCCAGAGAAAGACAATACACATGTCAACTGCCGATCTAGGCTGAAGTTGCCTGTGCTCGTCAGATTGCGGCCACTAAGCAGATTGAGGTCGGGCTAGTATGAGGAAGGGTGACTGACTTGGAATCCCCAGTTAAGTTGAGAATTTTGTTTTCTACAAAGTTTTCATTCCATTCGTCTTAAAAAGACCCAGAGAAGAGTAAAGCATATTTCAAGTGCTGTTTCAGGCTGAAGTTGCTTGCGCTCATTAGGTGGTTGGCCGCTAAGCAGCTTGAGGCCGGGCCCAGTTCCGGGAAGGTAAGACCATCTGGAAATCCCCGGCCAAGTGGATGATTTTGTTTTTTATTCAAAGTTTTCCCTTCCATTTGTCTTGAAAAGACCCAGACAAGAGCTAAGCATGTGTCTACTGCCGTTCTAGGCTTATGTTGCTTGAGCTCGTCAGATGACGGCCGCTAGCCAGCTTGAGGCCTGGCCTCTACCGGTATGGGGGACCGGCCAGGAACCCCCGGTCCAGTAGCTTATTTTGTTTTATTCAAACTCTTCCCTTCCACTCGTCTTGAAAAGACCCAGAGAAGACCTAAGCATGTGTCAATTGCTCTTCTAGGCTTAAGTTGCCTGCGCTCGTCAGATGGCGACTGCTAAGCAGCTTGAGGCCGGGCTGTACTGGTATGGGGGTTGGCCGGGATCCTGCAGTCCAGTAGAAGATTTTGTTTTATTCAAAGTTTTCCCATCCATTCGTCTTGAAAAGACCCACAGAAGAGCTAAGCATGTGTGCACTGCTGTTCTATGCTGAAGTTGCCTGCGCTCGTCAGATGGCGGCCAATAAGGATCTTAAAGCCGGGCCTGTACCGCGATGGGGGAATGGCCGGGAACCCCCGTTCCAGAGGAAAATTTTGTTTTATTCAAAGTTTTCCCTTCCACTCGTCTTGAAAAAACCCAGAGTAGAGCTAAGCATGGGTCGACTGCCGTTCTATGCTGAAGTTGCCTGCTCTGGTCAGATGGCGGCTGTTATGCAGCTTGAGGCCTGGCCTCTACTGGGATGGGAGACTGGCCGTGAACTCCCAGTCCAGTAGAGGATTTTGTTTTATTCAAAATTTTCTCTTCCATTCGCCTTGAAAAGACCAAGAGAAGAGCAAAGCATGTGTCAACTGCTGTTCTAGGCTGAAGTTGCCTGCGCTCGTCAGATGATGACCGCTAAGCAGCTTGAGGCAGTGCCTGTACCCACGGTCCAGAAGAGGTTTTTCTTTTATTCAAAGTTTTCCCTTCCATTCGTCTTGAAAATACCCAGAGAAGATCTAAGAATGCCTACGGACCTTTCTGATTCATAACAAGGAAAAGAAACTACACAGATTGTGCCTCAACTCAGGACTCTATACAAACAGATCCAAAACAAAGCCAAAACCTGACAACCTGTACAACCACTCCATTCCAGACACAAAAGCATCTAACTGTGTCATCAATCTCTCGGATTACAAACCCAACAAGGTGGAGCTGGCCGTGCTTTCTAGAGGACTCTCATTTTGTCCCACTAAGGCCCTGGATAAAACTGAACTCTGCAGTGATATGGAACATTTTTTCAGGAGACTGCGCCTGAGGGAATACTTCAATGATACAGAAAATTCAGAAAACACTCGGACTGAAGGAAAAGGGATCCCAACAACCAAGAAGAGGTCAGACTGGACACCTCCTCCTGGATGCAACCCTCATTTGGATAAATATATAGACTCATTCAGATATTTGATAAAATCCACCATCATAGACACCAACAGGAGACAAGCATCCAACATCAGTGCCCAGGAGAGAAAGGCTATACAGTCTCTGAAAACCAACAAAGAAATCATCATTAAACTGCTGACAAGGGAGGTGCAATAGTCTTGATGAACACATCAGACTATATGAAGGAAGCAAATAGACAACTTACGGACACACGCTACTACAGAAAACTGGAGTCGGACCCTACACAGGACTATTATAAGGAACTTAGCAAGTTGGTATCTTGTCTGCCTGACAAATCCTTAGGAGCCGATGACCTGATACCAGAGAGTCCAAAACAGGGACATTCTACATGCTTCCCAAAATCCACAAAGCTGGAAATCCAGGGAGGCCGATTATTTCATGTGTGGACACCCTTACTGAGCAGGTATCTGGATGGGTAGAGGGTAGAGTTGAGCATTCCGATACCGCAAGTATCGGGTATCGGCCGATATTCACTGTATCGGAATTCCGATACTTAGTTTCAATATTTTTCATATATCGTATACCGGAATCGGAAGTTCCCATAATTCTTTGAGAGGCAATGTGATTTTAGAAAGCCAATGAGGAATCCTAGGAAGTGTGGGCACATCCTGTAATGCTGCGGTCATGTTAACTAATGGCATGGCTGTGATTAGATGCTGAAATGATGTCAGAATGCACTATAAAAGGCGCCGCCGCCATTTTAGCGTCACTGTGCTGTGAATTCAGTTAGGGACAGAACGCTGCTCTGCTGACTCTGAGGGACAGTTACAGATAGTGTTTTTGTGAATTGCTGTGTAGGCAGGCTATTTGAGAAACCGCTCTGTAAATCATCCTTTTTCCTTGCAGTGTTGTTTTCACAGCTCTGTGCAAGGTGTGTGTGTGAGTGCAGGTGACGCTGCAGTTTGCTCTGCATCCAACGCTGTTTGTAGTCATCTGCACGTGTCACTCACTGACTCTTTTTTTTTTATTTTGTGGAATTGGTGCTGCTCCATTCAATTGAAATTAACAGTGATCTATTAGTGTGACGTGCTTCCATCCGTATCCAATACATTGGTTGCAAACACTATAGAAGTACACAAAGGGGCCTTTTCACAGCTAGTGAACAGTTGTGTGCAGTGTTCACTGTAGTCTGAGGTTTTCATTTTTGGAGTGCAGATCACGCTCCAGTTAGTTCTTCAACCACTGCTGGTTGTAGTCTGCTGAGCGTGTGTCACTGCCTCATCCTTGACATTTTTCTCTAATTGGTGCTGCTCCATTCTATTTCAAATAACTCAAATCTATTAGTGTGACGCGCTTCCATCCGTATACAATACATTGGTTGCAAACACTATAGAAGTACACAAAGGAGCCTTTCACAGCTAGTGAACAGTTGTGTGCAGTGTTCACTGTAGTCTGAGGTTTTCATTTTTGGAGTGCAGATCACGCTCCAGTTAGTTCTTCAACCACTGCTGGTTGTAGTCTGCTGAGCGTGTGTCACTGCCTCATCCTTGAAATTTTTCTCTAATTGGTGCTGCTCCATTCTATTTCAAATAACTCAAATCTATTAGTGTGACGCGCTTCCATCCGTATACAATACATTGGTTGCAAACACTATAGAAGTACACAAAGGGGCCTTTCACAGCTAGTGAACAGTTGTGTGCAGTGTTCACTGTAGTCTGAGGTTTTTATTTTTGGAGTGCAGATCACACTCCAGTTAGTTCTTCAACCACTGCTGGTTGTAGTCTGCTGAGCGTGTGTCACTGCCTCATCCTTGACATTTTTCTCTAATTGGTGCTGCTCCATTCTATTTCAAATAACTCAAATCTATTAGTGTGACGCGCTTCCATCCGTATACAATACATTGGTTGCAAACACTATAGAAGTACACAAAGGGGCTTTTCACACCTAGTGAACAGTTGTGTGCAGTGTTCACTGTAGTCTGAGGTTTTCATTTTTGGAGTGCAGATCACGCTCCAGTTAGTTCTTCAACCACTGCTGGTTGTAGTCTGCTGAGCGTGTGTCACTGCCTCATCCTTGAAATTTTTCTCTAATTGGTGCTGCTCCATTCTATTTCAAATAACTCAAATATATTAGTGTGACGCGCTTCCATCCGTATACAGTACATTGGTTGCAAACACTATAGAAGTACACAAAGGGGCCTTTCACACCTAGTGAACAGTTGTCTGCAGTGTTCACTGCAATCTCTGCGGAATAACAACACTTAGGCCTTATAACTTTTCTGACTTTCTTTATCAATCTACCAAGATGAAGAAGGCAGGGAGTAAGGCACGTGGTCGTGGCCGTGGAGTTTCAGCAGGGAGAGGATGTGGGGATTCTGTGGCTGCTGCCGCCCCCAGTGACACAGCATCCACCAGTTTTCCCCGTGAGCGTTCCTTTATGCGCACTTTTGTAGGAGCTCGGCGTACCCCCCTGCTGCGGGAAGAATAAATTGAAGCCGTTGTTGGTTGGATGGCAGCCAATGCATCGACTTCAATTGCTTCCATCTCCTCTCAGGACCACAGCACTGTTGAACAACCATCTGTCTCTTCACCGCCTGCCAAATTGCCCAGGCAGTCAGAGAGTTCTGTACAGGAGCCAGCTGAGTCTCTGCTTCTGTTCTCAGAATCTGTTGGCTTGCAAACAGGGGCCCAGCCAAGCAGCATTCTGGAATGTGAAGAAGAGGGAGTATGCAGTGATGCGCAACAGCTGTGTCTCTCTGAATCAGAAGAGGCGGGTGAGCCAGTGCCGATGGTCAGCACACCGCAGAACGCATCTGATGATGATGAGACTCAGGTGCCAGTTTCTGTTGAGCATGGTGCTGGCCAGACCACCCAACAGCAGCAGGTGTTGGAAGAGGGTAGTGGAGATGATGAGGTCCAAGACCCAACATGGCGTGAGGAACAGGAAGGTGGTGGGAGCAGCTCTGAGGAAGAGATTGCCCCAACGGTCCAAACAGGAGGGAGAAGTAGGCTGCAGACTCGGTTGCCTGTAGCCTCCAGCTTGGCACCTGTTCGGAGCAGTTCTCTTCCAAAAGTCAAAACGGGCGCTCCCAGGACTTGCACTGCGTGGTCCTTTTTTGTCACACTTGCAGATGATATTTGCTATGTCAAATGCAAGCTGTGTAATCAAAAAGTAAAAAGAGGTAAAAGTGTCAGTAACCTCAATACCACAAATATGTGGAAACATGTGCGGACAAAGCACGTAGTTGAGTTACAAAGACACACTGGAGATGTAGGCCAACCTACAGCACCACCTACATCTTCAGGTCGTGTTGGAGCCTCTTCCTCCAGCTCACACACAGCTGGTTCGGCTTCCTCACAGGATCGCAATGGAAGAACCTTGGTCACTGTTGTCCAGAGACAAAGTGTTATTCCACCCACAGCAGCAAGTTCCCTGTCATCCTCACACTCCCAGGCCACAAAACAGCCATCGGTAGCACAGGCATGGGATAAAAGACGGCCATACTCGGGAAACCATCCACGAGCACAGGCTCTGAATGCTGGCATTGCAAAACTCCTGTCCCTTGAAATGCTGTCATTCAGGCTGGTGGAGACTGACAGTTTCCGTAACTTAATGGCATTGGCAGTCCCACAATACAATGTGCCAAGCCGATTTTATTTCAGCAGGCAAGCCGTCCCTTGTCTGCAAAAGTATGTTGAGGGAAAAATTAAACATGCGCTACTAAACGCCGTCAGTAGCAAGGTCCACCTGACCACCGATGCGTGGACCAGTACCCATGGCCAGGGACGATACCTTTCCCTCACTGCCCATTGGGTCAATGTTGTGGAGCCGGGTACAGATCTTGCGAGTGGCGCTGTACGTGTTCTGCCAACTCCAAGGATTGCAGGAATCAAGTCTGTACACATTGACTCCTCCTCCTACTCCAGTTCCTCAGAATCATCGCTGCAGGAGCCATCACGGTCTACCTCCACATGGACCCGTGAACGCTTACCTGTTGCGACCGATATGAGCACAGCCGTGGCCAAACGTCAACAGGCCGTCCTGAAATTAATTTCCATGGGGAATCGAAGCCACACAGCGCAGGAGCTCTGGAATGCCATCAAGCAGGAGAGCGACGTGTGGTTTTTGCCAGCGAATCTCCAGCCAGGCTTGGTAGTGTGTGACAATGGCCGAAATCTGGTGGCAGCTCTGGGCCTTGGCAACCTCACTCACATACCATGTCTGGCACATGTGCTCAACTTGGTCGTGCAGAGTTTTTTGAGGGACTATCCGGATGTTGATGCACTGCTGCACAAGGTCCGCCTAGAGTGCGCTCACTTGCGACGTTCCAGCATGGCCAGATTGCGCATTGCAGCTCTGCAACGCAGATTTCGCCTTCCTGAACATCGCATCATATGTGACGTAGCCACCAGGTGGAATTCCACGTTACATATGTTGGAGCGGTTGTGTGAGCAGCAGCCAGCAGTAATGGAGTATCAGCTGCATCAGGCGCAATCAACTCGCAATTTTGCGCCGTTCACACCTCACCACTACTGAGTGGGCCTCTATGAAGGACATCTGCTACGTTTTGCGTGCGTTTGATGAGTCAACGCGGATGGCGAGTGCAGATGATGCACTAGTCAGCCTGACTGTCCCCCTTATCTGCCTGCTTCAAAAAACACTGCAAGCACTAAGGGATGAGGTTTTGGAAGAGGTGGAGGATGAGGAGTCACAATTCCATCACCTTCTGGACAGTCAGCGCAACGTGGTTCCTCACAAAGGGCTGGGCAGGGCTCACTTTGTGAGGAGGATGAGGAGGAGTCAATGGAGGAGGAAGACATCGCTCCAGAGGGAGGTACACAACGCTCTAGTCAGTATGTAGAGCGAGGGTGGGGTGATGCAGAGCAGGCAGAGATTACGCCTCTTGCAGGGGACTGCGTTTCTTGGCCAGTTGGGAGTCTGCAGCACATGGTTGATTTCATGCTGCAGTGCCTGAGAAACGACCGCCGCATTGCCCACATTCTCACCACGTCTGATTATTGGGTGTACACCCTCCTAGACCCTCGCTACCGGGACAACTTACAAAGCCTCATCACACCGTTGAACCGGGAGCGTAAAATGCGGGAGTACCAAGACACACTGGTGCAATCCATAATGTTCTCCATTCCAGCCGAGAGCACTGCTGCTGCTACTGCTTTACAAAGCAGCTCTGTGCGTCGAGGCAGTGGAGACAGCTCTGCAACAACAGGGAGCACAAGCAGTGCCTCTGCACAGGGCAAGACCAGTATGTTCCAAATGTGGCGAAGTTTTGTGGCAGCGCCACCAATGTGTACACCATCCGAGACGGCTCCAGTCAGCAGGAGGCAACGTTTCCGTAAGATGGTGACAGACTACATGTCTTGCCCTCTCAGTGTACTCCCAGATGGCTCTTCCCCATTCAAGTTTTGGGTCTCTAAGCTGGATACATGGCCAGAGCTTAGCCAGTATGCATTGGAGGTGCTGGCTTGCCCTGCTGCCAGTGTATTATCGGAGCGCGTCTTTAGTGCTGCAGGTGGTGTACTAACAGACCGTCGCATGCGACTATCCTCCGATAATGTAGACCGGCTTACTTTTCTGAAAATGAACAAGGCATGGATCTCGCCTGAATTTGCCTGTCCGCTTTCCGATTAAATAACTGTTTGGCAACGTTATCCATGTCTCCTGTTATGTATATCTTTTGTAGGGATCCGCTCTGGTAGGCAGGGGCCGGGCCGCAGTAATGAGGTAAACACACAGGCGTTCAGTTCAAAGTTCAGTGGTTTTAATGACGGGTTCAACAAAAGTCCAGATAACAAAATCAAAACAGAACATAAATCACTCCAGTTTGGAGAACCACTGGTCCCAGACTCACCCTTGCTTGGGACGGCCTTAACTAAGCGGCTGCAGGTCAGCAGAGACCGCCAGGTGCCATTCCGGGTGGTCTGGTACTCGCTTCCTGGTGCACACTGACACACTGTAACAAAACACTCTTCCAGCCTGTCTCCAGCCAAACTCCTTCCTTCCCCTCCTCATACTCTCACAGCTTCTTGTTAAATAGGCCTAGTCCACACCCTCAGGTGAGGTACACATCAGCTGACCTGATCACGTGACTATGACCTCATCACAGGTCCTTGTGATCATGGAAAATCCTGACCAAACTTCAGTCTGCTAGAAGAAATATATCTCCCATCCAGCAAGATCCCCTTTGGTGTACCACATACCTCCCCCCTTTGTTCAACCTTAGGAGGATGGACACATGACATACAGTGAACTCTGGACAGTGCATCTGCGTTCCCCTGTAATTTACCTGCCCGATGTTCTACTGAAAATTTGAAATTTTGCAGGGACATAAACCACCTGGTGATTCGTGCATTTCTCTCTTTGGCTTGACTCATCCAAGTCAGAGGGGAATGATCAGTTACCAACCGAAACGTTTCTCCCAACAGATAGTAGCGCAATGACTCCAGTGCCCATTTGATGGCCAGGCACTCTCTCTCTCACAATGCTGTATCTGGTTTCAGCTGGAGTAAGCTTTCGACTCAGGAAACTAATGGGATGCTCCTCCCGTTAACCTCCTGAGACAGCACGGCACCCAGACCTACCTCTGACGCATCAGTCTGGACAATGAATTCTCTTTTGAAGTCGGGTGTGATCAGAACTGGTGACCCACACAGTGCCCCTTTTAGTTTTACAAACGCTTCTTCAATCTGATCATTCCAGCCAACCATTACTGACTTCCTCCCTTTCAGGCAGTCAGTTAACGGCGCCGACAGGGTTGCAAAATTGGGAATAAACCGACGGTAATATCACACTAACCCCAAAAACCCTTTCACTTGTTTTGTGGTGAGGGGACGGGGCCAGTTTTGGATTGCCTCCACTTTGTTTATTTGAGGTTTGATAACTCCTCTCCCAATCACATACCCCAGGTACCGAGCTTCCTCCAACCCTATGGAACACTTCTTTGGGTTGGCAGTTAGCCCTGCTTGTCGCAGAGAATCAATCACCGCCTGTACCTTGGCTAAGTGACTTTCCCAGTCTGCACTGTACACCACAATATCGTCGAGATAGGCCGCGGCATATCGGCGATGAGTACGAAGAACAACATCCATTAACCTCTGGAAAGTCGCTGGAGCGCCATGCAACCCGAAGGGTAGGACTATATACTGGAACAGTCCCTCGGGTGTTACAAAAGCAGTTTTCTCTCTTGCTGCTTTTGTTAGGGGCACCTGCCAATACCCTTTTGTGAGGTCAATGACTGAAAAATACTGGGCCTGCCCAAACCGCTCTATTAACTCATCGACCCGGGGCATGGGGTGGGCTCAAATTTAGAAATTTCATTAAGTTTTCTGAAGTCATTACAGAACCTTAGTGTCCCATCTGGTTTTGGTATTAGGACTATTGGGCTGGCCCACTCACTCTGGGACTCTTCAATAACCCCTAACTGCAGCATCTTCTTTACCTCTTCTGAGATGGCTTGTCGCCGGGCCTCAGGCACCCGATATGGCTTTAATCGGACTTTGGCCTGCGGCTCCGTGACAATGTCATGTTGGATTAGGGAGGTACGGCCAGGGAGCTCTGAGAAAACATCGGTATTTCGGCTAACAAACTCTCGGACCTCCTGAACTTGTCTAGGAGACAAAGTGTCTGCTATTTTGACGGCGGAGAGAACTTCTCTTGCCTTCTCCTGAGGCAAGGGAGCCCTCTCTACTGGAAATGCAGGCCGTGGACAATCCTCACCAAGAGGGTCTCTGTCTTTCCATGGTTTGAGCAGATTCACATGGTATACCTGTTCTGGCTTTCTTCGCCCTGGTTGGTGTACTTTATAGTTTACGGGACCCACCTTCTCCATAATCTCGTAGGGTCCCTGCCACCTTGCAAGGAATTTACTATCCACTGTAGGCACAAGTACCAACACCCGATCCCCAGGGTTAAAGGACCTTACCCGTGCCTCCCAGTTATAGACCTGCCTCTGTGACCTTTGTGCTGCTTCCATATGTTCTCGGACTAATGGTAGGACTGTCTCCATTCTCTCTTGCATTTAGGCCACATGTTCTATCACACTTTTGTGGGGAGTTGGTTGGTTTTCCCAGGTCTCTTTAGCTATATCGAGTAAGCCACGGGGATGTCTGCCATATAATAGTTCGAAGGGCGAGAACCCCGTAGATGCCTGGGGCACCTCCCGCACTGCAAACATCAGGTATGGCAACAAGAGATCCGAGTCCTTACCATCTTTAGAGACAGCTTTTTTCAACATATTCTTCAGGGTCTTATTGAACCTTTCTACCAACCCGTCTGTTTGAAGATGATAGACCGATGTGCGCAACTGTTTAACACTCAACAAGTGGCAGAGTTCCTTCATGATTTTTGACATAAAGGGGGTCCCCTGGTCTGTTAAGATTTCTTGAGGGATTCCCACCCGAGAGAACATACCCATGAGTTCTTTTGCGATAAGTTTGGCAGAGGTGTGGCGCAGGGGAATAGCCTCAGGATACCTGGTAGCGTAATCTAGAACTACGAGGATATGTTGGTGACCCCTCGCTGATTTATTAACAGGCCCCACCAGATCCATGGCTATTCTCTAAAACGGGACCTCTATAATTGGTAATGGTACTAAGGGACTCAGAAAATGAGGCTGCGGACTGGTTACCTGACACACGGGACAAGAGTTACAATACCGTTTAACTTCTTCATAGACCCCTAGCCAGTAAAACCGTTGTAGAATTCGGTCTAGGGTTTTCTTTTGACCCAGATGTCCCCCCAGTACATGCGCATGCGCTAGGTCCATTACCAACTTACGATACGACTGGGGTACCAGCAACTGCTCGACAATGTCCCCATGTACTTTTTCAACCCGATACAGCAAATCTTGGTTCAGCTCGAATCGGGGAAATACTGTAGCTGCCCCGGGTTGTTGGGGTTCCCCATTGACAACCAGTACATTTTCCCGAGCTCAAGCCAACGTAGGGTCCCGGATTTGCGCCGTACCAAAATTGTCACCTGTCACATTTAAGTCTGACAATTCCGGTCCCGGTGGCAAATATTCCATCTCCCCAGCTAAC
The DNA here is from genome assembly GCA_033576555.1 of Oophaga sylvatica. NCBI lineage: Eukaryota > Metazoa > Chordata > Amphibia > Anura > Dendrobatidae > Oophaga > Oophaga sylvatica. The sequence continues at coordinate 7,113 of JARQOD010004335.1, read as the reverse complement.
ACTTGTATAGGAGAGGGGTTTTCCTCCTCCACCGAAGGCAAAGGTACTCCTACCGCCAGCACATCTTCCTCTGGCCACCAGGTTCATGCCCGATTTCTGGAGAATGCAACCTGGTTGCCACTGGTGCCGACGACTGTTCCGTGGGAGGGGTAATTACAGGCCAAAGCACAGAAAATAACGGAAAATCTCTCCCCATTATTACCTCATAATGCAAATTAACCACCACCCCCACCTCGTGGCACCTCCTCCCCGCTGGCGTGTTGATCATCACCAGGCGGTAGGATAATGTTTTAGGTCCCCATGTATACACAATACACCCATTTTCCGACCAGTATACTCGCTGATTTGGACGTGGCTGGCTCGTATTAGGGTTACGAGACTCCCTGAGTCCAGAAGAGCCACAGCAGGGTTACCCTCCACCTCCACTTTACACAAATGGTTCATACTGGGTCCCTCTGGTTTGCCCACTGCACACATGTGTTCAGCATAGTGAGACTGATAGTACCCATAGTTTGTGTCCATGGGCTCAGTCAGGTGGGGGCAATCAGCTCTCACATGTCCTGGTTCTTGGCACCGCCAACAGATTATGGGGCCTCTTTCGTCCCAGACGTGTCTTGGGCGGCCTTCCGAGTCTCTGCTCGCCGAACGGCAGGTGAAGGTTTGGGGAATTTACTCATTACCTTCCGGGTAGTCTCTCCCTGTATCTCCTTGGTAGCCCCATATCTTTCAATGAGGTCTACCATTTGGAGACCATTAGTAGGGGCTGCCTGTCCAACCCAGGTTTGCAGGGTGTGGGGCAAAGTCCTACAGAATTTATCAGTCACTATACGATCCAGCATAGCACGGGGTGACAACACCTCCGGCTGCAACCACTTTTCCATCAGGTGTATCAAGTCATAATACTGGGACCGAGCTGTCTCGGAAGTGGAAAACTTCCACTGGTGTACCCGCTGGGCCCGGACTAACACATTTACCCCAAGACGTGCGAGTATCTCACCCTTGACGATCTCGTAGTCCGTCTGATGCTCGGGGGGTAGGTCCCTATAGGCTTTCGCGGGTCCTGGAGCCAAAAACGGAGCCACGATCTCGGCCCACTGGTCCCGGGGCAGTCTCTCCCTCTTAGCCACGCCTTCAAACATCTCCAGGTATACCTCGACGTCATCTGATTGCTCCATCTTTGGGATCGCTGTACACACCGCTTTCCGGACATCCTGGCATCCCCGGGCAGCTCCTGCTGTCTGCGGCGCTGCGATGTGCTGCATCAGTAGACTATTGGTTTCCTGTTGCTGCTGCATAGCCTGCTGTTGCTGCTGTGTAGCCTGCTGTTGCTGCTGCATAGCCTGCTGCTGCTGTCGCATGGCCTCCACCAGCATCTTTACTGTGCTCTCCATCTCCGGACAGTTCTCCACCGGGTTTTGCGTTACTTTTTCACCAGGACATCGACTGTCATGCAGAGGAAAAAAAAAAAAACAATACCACAGCCTAACCTCACTGCGTGTGCCCGCTTTCAAGCCACCAATTGTAGGGATCCGCTCTGGTAGGCAGGGGCCGGGCCGCAGTAATGAGGTAAACACACAGGTGTTCAGTTCAAAGTTCAGTGGTTTTAATGACGGGTTCAACAAAAGTCCAGATAACAAAATCAAAACAGAACATAAATCACTCCAGTTTGGAGAACCACTGGTCCCAGACTCACCCTTGCTTGGGACGGGCTTAACTAAGCGGATGCAGGTCAGCAGAGACTGCCAGGTGCCATTCCGGGTGGTCTGGTACTCGCTTCCTGGTGCACACTGACACACTGTAACAAAACACTCTTCCAGCCTGTCTCCAGCCAAACTCCTTCCTTCCTTCCCCTCCTCATACTCCCACAGCTTCTTGTTAAATAGGCCTAGTCCACACCCTCAGGTGAGGTACACATCAGCTGACCTGATCACGTGACTATGACCTCATCACAGGTCCTTGTGATCATGGAAAATCCTGACCAAACTTCAGTCTGCTAGAAGAAATATATCTCCCATCCAGCAAGATCCCCTTTGGTGTATCACACTTTCTACCACCTGAACTCTACTCCCTGGGCTACAACACTGCCAGTTGCTGCTCAGAAGTGTCGTGTCCACAGACCAATACACAAGCTATAGTGTTAGTGGGGTTTAGTAACGCCAGCTGTTCCCCTGCTGTGTGTACGGCAAAAAGTCCTGCTGCCTCCACCCTCTTCTCTTCTCATCCCTGGGCTCCAACAACGCCAGTTGTTGCCATGAAGTGCTGTTAGCACAGTCAACACTTGCTCCTGTGTTACTGGGGTTCAGTAATGTCAGCTGTTCCCCTGCTGTGTGTACGGCAAAAAGTCCTGCTGCCTCCACCCTCTTCTCTTCTCATCCCTGGGCTCCAACAACGCCAGTTGATGCTCGGAAGTAATTGGCACGGGTACTGACTCCTGCCCAGCCTGGTTACAGCACGACAGCTGTTTCCTGGCAGTGTCAACGTCAATTAGCCTCCAATAAGTTGTCCTGTCGTGTTGCATTCGGGTTAGCCGACTCTATGGTGCCTGCAGTTTAGGTGATTCCTATGTGTGCTGTGGGATATGTAAATAAAGGCTGTTTCCGTTGTGACAATAGGACAAGCACCCACTGTAGGACTGTGTGATTCGGTAACTGCGGACGGCTTGCGGCCTGTCAACTTACATTTTCATGGGTGCCTTATGATACCCGTCCGGGTTCCAGTACCGTCAGCTGGTTCTCCACAGTGCCTTTGGCCTAGGTGCCTCCATCTCGGTATCCGAGTTCCAGCAATGTCTGCTGGTCCTTGGTAGTGCTTGGAGCACAGGTACCTCCTGCTTAGTAACCGTGTCCCAGTAACGTCAGCTGGTCCTCGGTTGTGCCATTGGCTCTTTTCCTTCTGCTGCCCCTCCGGGTTCCAGCACAGTCAGCTGGTCCTCGTTACTTCCATTGTCTCTTGTACCATCTGATACCCGTCCGGGTTCCAGTAACATCAGCTGGTTCGCGGAAGTTAGTCAGCCTTTTTGTACCTTCAGCTACATTTACAAATTGAAGATTTTTTAAATGTTTTTTTGGGTAATCACTCTGGATCTCCAACAATGAAGACGACGACCCTGATGACCACCCCGAAGAAGATGACGACCACAAGGACGACGAGCATCAAGCCAACCAGCCTGAACACCATCACAAAGAAGAAATAAAAGATTACCCAGAAGAAGATCACCAACAGGACAAAGAAGGTTAAGACAAACTACAAGATACAGAACAAGAGACAGAAGAACAATAAGCAGAAGATCAAAAAGCAGAAGAACATGAAGTATAAGACCAAAATGAAGAGCTAAATATATGCTCTAAATTATAAGCAGAAGAAGACTAAGCAGTGTATGGGGGTGAGTTTGTTCCTCCTCGTGGTGCCCCTGGAAAATGCCTGCTGCTGCAGGCTAAACTGAACACGGACAAATACTGTTGTAATTTAAATCTTTTGTGACAGCAAGAACGGAAGGAAGAAAAATTCATACTTTTACAGATTACAAGTACAGGAATCTCTGTCACAAATAAGAATATGATGAAGAAGATGAAGATGAAGTAGAATATGAAGAAGAATAATAGTTTAATAAGAACAATATGAGTAATGTTAACAAAAAGATGAATAGCAAGAAGTTTAAGAAGAAGATAAAGAAGGTGAAGATGAAGAATAATTGGATGAAAAAGATGATGCTGCTGAAGATTATGAAGGAGAAAGTGTGGCAAAAGTTAAAAAGGTGAAGAGCATGGAAGTTGTGAAACATACATATTTGCCAAAATAGAAAAAAGGTTAACAACATTGTCAATTTCTTTGTCAATCCGAACATCTTTAAAAAAAAAATATTTATGCTATTCCATTTGATTGGGTTAAACATCTATGCCTTTAATGTCTCCTCAACCTCCCCCAATACATTCTACATTACTCTTTGTTGTTTTCCTTCATGTACAATTAACCAACAAGGCAAGAATGGTTTTTTTTAATTCCGATATTTTGTTCCCATAGACTTACATTGGATTTCCTGTATCGGTATCGGGTATCTCCGATACTTTTTGGGTATCGGCGATACCAATTCCGATCCGATACTTATTGGTATCGGAAAGTATCGCTCAACTCTAGTAGAGGGCATTCTTAAACCCCTGGTAAAGGATACACCCAGCTACGTTCAGCACACAACTGACCTACTGAATAAACTAGCGGCAATAGGTCCCCACCAAAAGGAACCATCCTGGCCACCATGGATGTGGAATCTTTGTACTCTAATATCCCACACCAGGATGGATTAAATGCCTGCAAAGACTTCATGGAAAACACCGAGAATGATGCTGATTCTGTGGTGAAACTCACAAAATTCATCCTCACCCACAATTACTTTGAATTTGACAACAAGATCTATTTACAGGAGACTGGCACAGCGATGGGAAGTAAAATGGCTCCACAGTATGCAAATCTTTTCATGGCCAAGCTTGAAAGCGACTTTCTGTCCTCATGTCCCATCAGGCCTCTGGCCTACTACCGCTACATTGATGACATTTTAATCATCTGGACGAAGTCTGAGCAACAGCTAAAGACGTTCCATGAACAGTTCAATCAATTTCATCCCACCATCAATTTAACACTCAACTACTCCAGCACTGAAATTAACTTTTTGGACACCATCATTAAACTGAAGGACAATGAAATAGAGACATCCCTGTATCAGAAGCCAATCGACCGTCCAACATACCTTAAATGGGACAGTTTCCATCCAAAACACATAAAAAACTCCATTGTCTACAACCAAGCCATCAGATACAACCGTATATGTTCCAACCTGTTATGATTTGGTAGCTGAGGAGAGCAGGCAAAAATGGCAAAACACCAGAGAGGTTGGAATCTACTGGATTGCAGTACCCTGACTAACCACCACAAATAAAGGCAGCCGTGGAGCGTTCCTGCGTTGGTCCTAGACGCCTCGTCACAGCCTGAGAGGTTAACTACACCTAAAGATAGAAAGAGGAAAGATATCTGCCCCGGAGCAGATCCCCAAAGAACATAGGAAGCCCCCAAACATGTAATGGCGGTTAGACAAGAGGAAATACAGACACAGACAGAGACAGAAAATAGTATGAGCAAACGTTGGGGCCCAATCTGCCTAGACAGAAAAGGATACAAAGGACACTTACTGCAATCCAAAAAACCCTAAAAAATACCAACTCTACTAATTGCAAAAACACCAGAGATCACACGACCTCTACCACCTAAATTAGTTCTCTGGTGTAACAAAACTAAGCCGCAGCCACTGAAAAAACTGGAAAAGGCAAATGAACAAATAACAGTGGCTCCAGAAGAACTGAGAGGAGCCCAAGCCCCCGGGGGGGGGGGAAACCTGGCTAACCTCACAGAAATGCAGAGAAATATGCAAATGGTAAGCACAAAAACAAAAAACAGAAAATATCTTATCTGAGAGCAGGAGAAGAGGCAAGACTCAGCAAGCTTCCAAGTGAACCAGGAACCACAGTTGAGACAAGAACAATTGATCACCGGCAACCATGATGGCAGGGTACCTCCCTTATATAAGACCAGTCTGTAACTCCTGATTGCCAATCCTCATTGAATGGTTCAGTACTGTTTGTAACCACCAGAGGGAGCTTCTGCTCAGAATTCATTTCTAACACATTCACAACAGTACCCCCCCCTTGAGGAGGGGTCACCGAACCCTCATTTGTACAACCAGGTCGGTCAGGATGAGCTCTGTGATACGCATGGATCAGTCTCCTAGTATGGATGTCCGAAGCAAACACCCAAGAATTGTCCTCCTGACCATAACCTCTCCACTTAACCAAATACTGGAGTTTCCGTCTAGAAAAACGAGAATCCAATATTTTCTCAACCACATACTCCAGATTGCCCTCAACCAAAACACGGTCAGGAGGCGCAGCCATAGGAACCACTAGCTCGACAAACCTCTTCAATAAGGACTTGTGGAACACGTTATGGATCTTAAATGTCCCTGGAAGAAGTAAACGAAAGGAAACAGGATTAAGAATCTCCATGATCTTATAAGGTCCAATGAACCTAGGCTTAAACTTAGGAGATGCAACTCTCATAGGGATATTTCTTGAGGATAACCAGACCAAGTCCCCCACTTCAAACCGAGGACCATCAGTCCTATGCCGGTTGGCAAACCGCTGGGCCCTCTCCTGAGAGAGGGACAACCTCTCCACTACCTGGTCCCAAATCTGCTGTATACGCTCCACAACAGAGTCAACACCTGGACAGACAGAAGCCTCCGTCTGTCCCGAAGAAAATCGAGGGTGAAACCCAAAATTGCAGAAAAATGGAGACATCAAAGTGGCAGAGCTAGCCCTATTATTAACCCCTTCCCGACCCATGACGCCTACGTCGGCGTCATGAAAACCTGTGCCATCCCGACCATGACGCCGACGTAGGCGTCATGCTATAAATCATGTTACCGCGGGTCGGGGTCTGGGGTCACTGAAAGGTCACCGACCGCAGTAACAGGACCTTATGCATCACCACAGGGGGGTTGGCTTAACCCCCACGTGCCACGATCGCTCTGATTGGCTGTTAAAAGTGAAACTGCCATCAGAGCGATTTGTAATATTCACCAATGAAACTGTGAAATATTACAATCAGCCATGGCCGAGCTGCAATAGCATGACGCCGGCTGTAGGCGTCATGCTATACATCATGTTCACGCGGGTCGGGGCTGGTGGCACGAACGGTCACCGCCGTCGCTGTCTGCTCCCCAGCTCCTGCGATCACCCCCCTCACCTTCCGATCCCCCCCCTCACCTTCCGACGTCCCTACTCACCTCTCCCGGTCCACCGATGTCCCTGGATCCGTCCCGGCGGCTGCCCGGATTCTTCATGGGCGCCGCCATCTTGGAAAATGGCGGGCGCATGCGCAGTGCGCCCGCCGGCCGGCGCATGCGCAGTGCGCCCTCCATTGTAAAAAAATGTATTTTCATCACTGTGATAAACTGTCACAGTGATCAAAATAAAAAAAAAGTAAATGAACCCCCCCCCTTCATAGGTAGGGACAAATAATAAAAAAAATAATTTTTTTTTTTTCTAGCAGATTTTGCTGCTGATC